>JARHVA010001721.1:2217500-2340000 GCA_037957365.1 Torreya grandis | reverse complement strand
TTGGCCGATACTATCAACTTAGAGTTTAGGGGTGGTTTTGGGTATTCGAACAATATATATATGAGTCACATTTCATTATTGATAAGATATATCACATTCATATCCTCTACTTGCACACACATTTTTACTCTAAAGAATTATTTGAGAGTTGGTTTAGAACATTATCTGATGCAAGAGCATCACTGGCCAATGTGACATGGTATGGATCCATACAAAGCAAAAGAGCCCAAAAAAAGGCTAGAAGGAACCCCTGTCTAAGATAAATAATAGTGTGTATAGTAAAGAGTTAGTTAAGTGGTTATGAGGAATACTCAAGTGATCTAATAAGGCTTGGGTGAGTATGTTATGGATGACAAGAAGCATCATAAGCAAATATGAAACTAGAATTAAGGATGGAACCAAGTGATCAAAGTATCCTAGTCTAAGAATGAGCCAAAGAAGTTAAAGTAAGTGTGAAATTTGATAAAGGAACATAGTGAGAAATTATGTGAAATGTTGATTAGTAAAAATAGGTAAAGGACATTGTGGTACTAGACAAAGATAGAGAGTTTTTTGAAACCAAAAGGTCAAAAGCTAAACTAAATCAAGACAAGGAGATTAGAGCTAGCTGGTATAGGCAAAGGTAAATGTAAGTGAACAATTTTCTTGATTTCATGCATAATGACAAGTCTAGAATGATGACCTCTACATCATGTGGTATCAAAGTAGGAGTACTCTAAGGCTAAGGTATGTTATTTATTTTACAATATTATGTTATTTTGTATGAAGATTGTGAATTACATATTGGATGTTGTTTTGAGTTATTGTTATGAATAAACTAATGCAAGATGAAAGAAAGAGTGAAAAGGTTATAGGGATATATGAGAGAGAGGTAGAGATATAAGTGAAAAGTAAGAAAGGTGGAAAAACCCTTAAGATAAGAGGTTAAGAGAAAGGAGAGATAGTGAGAGATCTAGGGAAAGAAGATCAAAAATGAGCTTGAGAAAGAGATAAGAGTCCTAGAGAAAGGGTAAGAGAAGAATATATAAGTCCCAAGTGAGGACAAGAGAGAGAAAGAGACTCTAAGAGAGAGAGTCAAGTGAGAGACACCAATTGATTGGTCAAGAATGAAATTGAGAAGGCTTATCAAGAAGAGAGATAGGTTCAAGAGAGAGACTTAGAGAGATAGTGAAGAGTAAAGATGATGAAGGGATTGAAGAGTGAAGATTGCCACAAGAATATGGAAGTGAGACAAAGAGAGTTAGAGATAGAGAATAATAATAATGGATAGATCTAGGTATGCAAGTGTAGCAAAGGTAAAGTGTTTATTTTTCTTTTCATACATCAAAATAAGATTGTATAAACCTCTGCATAATTATATTGGAAGTATTGTATTTTTGTGTCATTAAACATCAATAGGAGAGATCATTGGGAGTTTGTAACCAAGGATATCTAGGTCTTTATCCAACCATTTGAGGTCTTAAACCTAAAACACATATTACAAATCACCACTTAAGCTAAGGGGTATATTAAAGTGTTGATAGTTACACACCCAAATAAATATTATTATCCATATACTCTTTCATTTACTTTCTTATTAGATGATGTTGTTTATTGATTTGTGGATGTATATGTGTATCATTTCTTTGGTTCTTCTTTATATCAAATAAGTGGGTATAGATTTAGGGTTTCTTAGGATTTCTAGTTATCATCTTTAGTGTTATATACCCTCACTAAATTGACCATTTTACCTTGCCTTATTTAAAATAACTTACTCATAATTTAATTTATGTGTACCCTTTTACAATCATTTAATTTACTTTCATCTTTATAATCATAGTTACAACCATTTTCCTTTGTTTGGGTATAATGAGATTTATATACTTATGTCATAGGCTTAGGCTTTGAAACCATTTCCTCTTGAAATTTGAGTTGTAGGTTACTCTCTACTAGATCTATGTATATCATTGGTATTTATTCACTCATACAAGTATACACAAGATCTACTTGATTGAACTTATTTGAATCCTTGTCTATTGAGAGGAAGAGGATAGTTATAGGTCATCTTATCTTGTGAATATATGTAGAAGTAAAGAACAATCTCTCTTAAAATAATCTAAAGGTTTATCAAAGGAAGCCTATATCAAATATTTCACCTCCATTTTTCTAGATAACTTTTTATTTCATGTTCTCTATTCCCTTGTAGGAAAATATTGATCTAGATTAATCTTAACAATATTATCACCACTTATATTATCAACCTCAGTTTTGAGGTAACCTAAATTATCCTTTAAGGGATACTTCTTCATATTATTGATTTATACCTCAAAATAGACTAAATTTTGAATTTTATCTTGTGATAGGATCTCATTAGTGGCCTCCAACTCTTGATTTTCCATTGAATCCTTAGCCATTATATCCTAAAATTACACATGTTTTGAATCCTCCTTCATAATCTTGAAAATACCTATTGTCATCAAATTGTGCACCCTAGGACATTTTATGAAGCTCCTTCAATTTGATGCAATATTATATCATCCCTCAAGTTTGTGGGAACTTACAAGAGAGATGAGTCTCTAGGATTGAAAAGGGCTAGCTCCTTGATTTCTTCTCTAAGTGTCTATCACCTATCTACTGCTTGTTCATGAAAAGAGTTGAGAATTTGTATAAAATAGAAAAACTATGCTAAAGAGGTGATCCACCAAGAATTTATCCCACTGACTATCACAATTCTACTGAGTAATAATTTTTTCCAGGACTAATTTCATGCATTGAAATATACAAACATAGTGTTTCAATGTGAAGGTAACATGCTTGAGATAATCAAAAAGATAATCAACCTAAGGGGAATATTGCACACCATAGATACAACTACATACTTGAAAGAGAATTCAATGCATTTAACACACTTCACATGACCTATTAACATCAAAACCTTTGTTTAAACATGAATGATAAAGGGAGTAAGGATGATGTTATAACTTGGCTCCACTATAAATCACTCACATATTTAGACAAAAGTTTAAAACTTTGAATTGGTCTTGTATTCAATGTCCAAAAGCAAAGTGTAATGTCATTTCAGCAGGGCTTTGCCATACCAAAAATCTGGTTATCTACAATGGTCAAAATGACCCAATTTATAGAAATTTGAGGAAGAGAAAGAAAGGAGAAGCTAAAGAGGCACAAGGACATGTGTCATAGACATGAAAATTAGTTAAATGTCCATGAAAGAGATGGATGAGTGAGCCATGCCATGTCAAGAGTCTTACTTATTCAAAACAAGTCATGAGAATGGTGGCAAGTGGCATCAAACCTTCAAGAGTGGCACAGTAAATTGATTCTATCAAAGATCATCAATGAGAGTTTGAAACTGAAAATAGAAAAGCCAACACATCACACTTTTAGAACTCATGATGACAATTATAAAATGCTCTTTATAACTACTAGTTATTCTTTAGACACCTATATTTGTCAATTTCATAGAATCTCCTTGACTTGGTCAACTACCAACAATGAATCACTCCATTAACCTATCTATTTTTCTCACTTATTCCACTCTAAATGCTCAGGATTCAACCATTTTCCACCTCCATTTCTTTTCTTATTTTCCCATGAAGTCTTTTGAATAGTAACAGCTATTCTCCATAGTTTATAATTGACTTTCTACGGGTCATCACTCCTTTGGATATTTTCTTCAGACTTTCATTTTCGAACCTTTTCTTTAAAAAAATTGTTTGTGGCTATTTATTTTTTTTTACTTTCTTGGACCTTTTATCAAGTCTTTTTCTTCAGGGTAATTTCTTATTCATTTCCTTCAAACAAAAATTCTAAATGATTTCTTCATGTTTATTTCTTTCAGAGTTCCTTCTCTTCATTTCCTTTCTTGTAGATATTTGATTGGTCCCTTCAGATAAGTTTTAATGGTCCTTTGGGTTTTGGAAATGGTCCTTTAGGATTTTGTAAATGGTCCTTTGGGCTTTTGGAAATGGTCCTTCAGGCTTTTGCAAGTTCCCCTTCAAAAAAATGAAAGTGCCCACTTTCTAAAGAAAATACCCTTCGAGAAAGTTGTAAATGATTCTTTACTAAAACTAAAGTGGGCATTTTCCCGACAAAAGATACCCTTTGAAAAAATGAAAGTGCCCTTCAAAAAATGAAAGGTACCTTTCAGACTTTTTATTTGGTCTATTTTGATTGAAAAGTTCCCTTCAAAAAAATTACAAGGGTCACCTTTGGCTTGAAAGAGTGCTTCAAATAAATTATAAAGTACCTTTAGAAAAATTGTGTGGATAAATTGTCTGAAAGAATTCATCACTTGGCTAGAAGGAAACCCAAAGAAATACTCTTAAGGAAAAGCCTCAGACAAAAAGTCTAAAAAATTTTGGCAAAATGCATCAAACAAAAAACCTGAAAGAATTAGGCAAAGGCTTAGAACAAAGGCCAAAATGGATTTTGCAAAATAAATAATAGTTGGTATTTTTGCATGCTTTTCCAAAGAACATTTATTTTGAAGAAAAGATAAGTATTGGACTTGGCCAAATTTGAAAGGTGCAAACCTGGGGTTGGAAATTGGCCAACATTCTTGGTGATTCTTGGGTATAGCATGCATGTAATGCCTAAGACTAGTTGCCTAAATATTTCCATTGGGCATGGAGTCATGCAAAATGAGCACTCAAATTATCATGAATAGACCTTGGATTAACCAAAAAATAATGATATTAAAAAAGACACAAATAGGAAAAGACACACTTGTGCTACTAAGCACTTAGGGAACATAAAGCAAAATAAAGGAAACACGCATGTGTCAACTAGAACACCCAGGGAACACAATAGCCAAAATAAAATAAAACTAAACACACACATCTATGTTACTATTTAAAAGATAGACTTGTAAGGACTAATAGTATAACTTTAGATGTATCCCATTCACACAGATAGGTAATTCTTCTCCATTCATCTTGGTCAATTAAAAGGAGTTATTTTGCTTGCACTTGTTGATGATGTAAGGGCCACTCCACAAATCATCAAACTTTATATGTTTACCCAATTTTTCTCTATCTTCATCCCATTTTAGAATCAAGTCACCTTCTTTGAACACTCTTGTACTTGTTCTTTTGTCAAAGTATTTCTTCATGAGCACTTGGTGGTGTTCCATGGTCTTATGTGCATTGTCCCTTACTTCTTGTAATTTTATTAGTTCTATCAATATGACTTCAATTAGAGTATTTTCTAGTAGTTTCAGTTGATGTACAAATCCTAGAGCAGGGAACTCTTGAGAGATGGATAACCTAGCTTCTCTCCCATAGATAAGCACAAAAGGAGAGTTACAATTGATCTCCTAGGAGTAATCTTGTTAGCCCATAAGGCTATCTTCAACTTGGTGTGCCATGCTCTTTGATTGTTCTCCAGTGTCCTCTTGATGATATTGATGAGGTTCTTATTAGTAGACTTAGCCAACCCATTACCTTGAGGGTAATAGTTGGATGAGGTACTCAAGTAAATTCCATTCTTATTTTCCCACTCAAAAGTCTTAGCACTCATAAAATCAAGTGTATTATCAGAAATGATAGTATAGGGGACCCCAAATCTTGTTGTGATACTCTCATAAAACTTCAATATTGTAGTTTCATTTGCCTCCTTCAATGCAATAGCCTCTACCCACCTTGTGAAGTAGTCAATAGTAATTAATATCCATTTGTGTCGAGCACTTGATAGAGGGTTGATCATACCAATGAAATCAAGGCCCCATTGCATGAAAGGTTGGTCCACTTGGATAGGATTCAATGGAAGGGCTACAAGTTTCTATTTGCCTATAAAGAAGGCACATTGAGGACACCTCCTAACACAAGATTAGTAATGCTTGAAAAGGCTAGGCTAATAATACCCTACCCTTATTATCTTTGTAGTTATTATTTTTGGGGAGAAATGACCTCCATCTACACCATTGTGAAAATTTTCCAACAAGATGCCAAACTAACGATTATCAACACAACTTAGTACACCATTCACATCCTTCCAAAAGAGAATACCATCTACAAGACAAAGGAATGGTTTGAAATCTAAAATACCTTCTTTATGACTTGTTCAAACCATTAGGACAATCACCATTTTGGAGGAAACCAATGATGTCTTGTGTCCACCTTTGAATTGGTATGTGACCAACTAGTTGGGGATGAACTTGATTAACCAAGACCTCTTCCTTTGGACCCTAAAGATCTGAATCTAGATGTTCACATAGCCCCTTTCCTCTTACTAAGTTGTTTACCTTGATATCAACATCATACTCCATTACCTTTGTGATCCACCCAACTCTCTTCTCATTGAGATCTTTGCTTAAGAAGAACTCTTTGGTGCTAGGATGAGAGACCATGACATGTATCCTATTGTTTGAAACCATGTGCCTAAAAATTTTTAAACCTCTTATCACAACTAGAGCTTGTTTCTCAATAAATGTTTACTTGACCTCATAATTTTCTAATCCTTGACTAAAGGATGCAATGGGTTGTTAAATTTCCTCATCATTCTTTTGTATAAGCATAGCTAAGATTATGTCAAGGTTAGAAAAAGTATAGAGTATGAAATTATTTCCAAATTTTGGGTTCAAGAGAGTAGGAT
The DNA here is from genome assembly GCA_037957365.1 of Torreya grandis. NCBI lineage: Eukaryota > Viridiplantae > Streptophyta > Pinopsida > Cupressales > Taxaceae > Torreya > Torreya grandis. The sequence goes on along the minus strand of JARHVA010001721.1, from coordinate 2,333,409 downwards.
ATTGGGCAATTACTTGTTTAATTGACTCAAAATTGTTCTTACCTTCCTTTATCCAAGAAAAAGCTTGGTTCTTCTTGAGCATGGTTGTAATAGGCTTCACCAAAGTATAAAATCCTAGAATAAACCTTATTACAAAGTTGATCTTGCCTAATAAACTTTGTAAACCTTTCTAGTGTAGAGGCAAAGATAGGCCTAGAATGCCTTCAATCATTTCAGGATCAATAGATAGGCCTTCATTTAACACAATGTGACCCAGTAATGTGTCTTCATGAATAGAAAAGATACATTTTTTTGGATTAAAATAAAATCCAAACTCTCTACACTTCTCAAAGACTTGCCTTAGATGTTTCATGTGGTCATTAGCATCCTTTGAAAAAATAGTTATATCATCAAGGTATACAAGCAAAAACTCATTGATCAAACCTTTAAAGGCCATGTCCATTGCCCTTTGTAAGGTAGCACCAGCATTAGACAAACCAAAAGGCATCTTTATATATCAAAATGTTCCCCATTTTGTGGTGAATTCTATCTTGAACTGATCCTCTTCTTTAACTAATATTTGGTTATAACTTGAATAGCCATCAAGTAGTGAAAATCATTGAGAACCTGACACCGCTCACAAAATCTGCTCTATGGAAGGTAGTGGGTAATGGTCTCTGAGTGAAACTCTATCTAGATCCCTAAATTCCACAAAAATTATGATCACTCCACTCTTATTTCAAATAGGTACAATGTTAGCTACCCAAGTTGAGTGCTTGATAGGAAAGATAATCCTAGACTCAATCAATTTGGTAAGCTCTCTCTTTATGAGTTCCTCTATCTTGGGATTGATAGGCCTCTATTTTTTCCTAATTGGTTTAGCTCCAAGTTATAAATTAATGGTGTGATGATCTAAACCTAGATCAAACCCTTTCAAATCCTTGTATTCCCAAGCAAATATATCATGAAATTCTTGACACAATTCAATGAAGGCTTGTCTTTCAAAAAGAGAACATATCTTACCAACTTTCAAATATTTATCCTTAAATATCAAGATTTTTCATAGTTATCTTCCTTTGTATGCATTCTTACCCTTTCCTTCCTTATTTGATCATCTTCATTTAACACACTCTCCAAAGTAACCAGCCCCTTCAGTATCTTGTTTGTCTTCAGTTGGATAACTTCATATTGATTGTGAAGCTTCTTTTGATTCTTTGAGGAAAATTTTGCTTCATTTTGAATGAAGTTTATAATGTATTTATCACTCTCAAAAACTTTCCAAGACAGTTCATTATCTAGAATATAAGGTCTCACAATGACCTTGATGTGAGGTTGGTCCTTCTCTTTACTTACATTGGTAACTCTATCAAAATGTGCTCCTATCACAGCCAACCTGTCAACATGTTTATTTGAGTCTCTTAATATCAGTTGGATATTGAAAGCATCTAATTCCTTAATTAGATCCCACACCCTATGCTTGTAAGAATTAAGTAAAGGGTTCTTGGTTGTAATTTGGTTTCTCACTTGATGTATAATCAATTCACTATCTCCATATACCTTCAAATTATTGATTCCCTTTCTCTTTTCCCATTAGAGGCCATGAACCAAGCCTTCATATTCAGTTGCATTACAAGTACAACTAAAATGGAATCTATATGAATAATAATATTGGTTATTTGAAGGAGAAACCAACATGACAATATCTCCTACCCCTATCTTACTTCTAGATCCAACAAAAAACATTTCCCATATCCCTTCAAGTTCATAATATCATTAGTGAGTGATGGTATAAGAGTGTTCTTCTCATGCATACATTATACTCCTAATTTAGTTTCTTCTATGAATGCATAGGGATCATGATCATAATTTTTAGTACCATACTCATCAAGAAAAAGGTCAAAAATGCCTTCAAGGGGAAAGTATGTTTCACCACTAATGGTACCTTCTTCTTGCTCACTAATCATACAATTCTGATTTGAATTTGTCTCTATATATGGTTCAATGTGGAACCTTGCCAAGGGATATGTCCTTATAGTTAATTTAGCTCCATATCTTGTTCTAAAAGTTAGAAAAGACCAATAAAATTTAAGGTACCCTCTAATCTTATCCATGAAGTCTCTTGACAAGAAAATAGCAAAATGAGCTAGAAGATTAACCGCCACAATGTCTTACAGGATGGGGAAGCTTGGACAATCATGCAAGAAAAATTTTAAACCTTTAACCAACCCCACAGTCTTGGTTGGAGTTACATCAAGATGCAATACACCCTTGCTATGAGGCTCATATTTTAGTCCTAATTTAAGAGCAACCACTTTAGGCATAACTGTGGTGCTGGCCCCAATGTCCACAATGCAGTTATCAACCAATTTGTCTCCCAAAATGAGTCTAAGGTAGAAAGGTGGATGATTTTTTAGATCTAGAGGAGGGCTCTAAAACATAATTAGGTGTGTTGGTAAGGACTACACCATTGTACTTTGGATCTTGAGGAGTTACATTGATATTAGCAAGTTGTTCTTGTAGGATTTCCTTTTGATCAAACATATGAAATACTTCCCAAAGAGAAATGCTAGTTTTGGTATTCTTCAAAGAGTCAAGAATATTTAGAGAGGAATTATTCACCTTGTCTTTCATTCTTAAAGTAAATGAGGGAACTTAAACTTGTTTTACTAGAGGTTTGGTAGCTTTTCTCACATTCTAACATTGAGGAGTAGTGTGACTTGTAGGATCTGCTACATTGGTACTTACACTTTGTGACATTAGAGAGGCACTACTTGGAATCACTTGTGCTACTAGAATATCTCCTAAATCCCTCTTTTTATCCCTTGTTTTGGCTACAACTGATGTATTTTGATTTAACACATAATCATCTTCTACTTGGAAATTCATAAAACTAGTACTTTGGCTGCTACATTCTCCTTAAACATCTCTTTGCATGAGATTTGCTACTTTTAATGTAACATAAACAGTAGCTCCTTCTTGAGTTACCAAATATTAATTAAACTCTCCACCATTATGCATAAAATGACCTTGATATTTCTCCCAATGATCCAAATGTTCCTCTCCTTGAATTAGATTGGTGTGAACTAGAACAATATCCTTTGTTGATGGAATTGAATTAGGATTATAGGTGTTGGGTTGCCTATTGAAACCTTGTTAGCCTTGTCCTCTTCCTTGGTTAGTGTATTTGGGTGGAAGTCTATAACCTTGTTGATGATAGTATTAAGGATTGTATGGAGTATTTGCATACATTTATGCTTGCTTGAGTTGGGCTCGCAAAGACTGAATCATTTCATCCTTACCTAAAGCATCATCCACCTTTTTGGGAGTAATTCTAGGTTTGGCATTAGTATTGAGAACTTGTGTTATGCTTGGGGCTTCAACTTAATTATGAGATAACAAAGGCATGGAGACTCTTATAGGTAGTTTCCTAGCTTGTATCAAACAAATATTATCTTTAATGGCTATTTCATATGCCTCGAGTAAATTAAATCCTCCCATTGACTGCAACATTACTACTACATCAATGCCAATAACCTTAACATAGGTGGGGAATACAAAGCTTGGAGGAGGCCTCATAATATGTGGAAACCTATGCCATGTTCTTTGAAATCTCCCATGGATTCATTAGGACCTCTCTTTATCACATTCAATTGGTGAATAAGTGAAGTATGGTCACTCTTATTTTTGAACATGTTTACCAACAACTCTTTAAAACTATCCTAATTAGTAATATAACCACCTTCTAATGTCCTATACCAATCAAGTGCCTTCCCCTTTAGAGACATGGCAAGTAGTCAAAAATCTATGTTAGCATGGGTGATATTATGGAAATTGCAAAAGTTTGAAATGTCCCTAATATGCTCAAATGGGTTAACCAGACCCTCTCCATTAAAATTTGGGAGACTTTTGGTAGCATTAGGAGGAATAAGATCATATGTAGGAAGGTTAATTGGATTTTGGTGTTGAAGGTTGGGAAAGGATGTCTTCTAACCATTTCTTCTTCCTCTTGATCTAATAATTCTTCAACCTCCTCTTCTTCCTCTTCAAAACCTTCTTGTTTAGGATCTCTAAAGGTTTTAAATGGTTTAGGGTGTTGTTCTTCAAAAGGAGTTTCAAGATGAAAAACTTGATTAAAAAGCCTACTAAAAGATGATCTAGTGAGGACCATGAAGTATACTATGGAAAAACTAATCTACAAATAGATATTCTCACCTTTTGGAGTTACCAATTGCTGGATTAGAATGCTTCTACAACCTTGGACTTATCAAGGCCAAAATTTAACTTGGCATGGAAACAATTAGGACCAGATGTCCCACCAGGCATGTTAGAACTATTGTCATCAAATTATGCACCCTAAGACATTCTATGAAACTCATTTATTTTTATGCAACATTGAATCATCCCTCAAGTTTTTGGGAACTTACAAGAGAGATGAGTCTCTAGGATTGAAAAGGGTTAGCTCCCTGAATTCTTCTTTAAGTGTCTATCACCTAATCTACTGATTGTTCATGAAAAGAGTTGAGAATTTGCATAAAACAAAAAAAATATGCTAAAGAGGTGATCCATCAATAATTTATCCCACTGACTATCACACTTTTACTGAGTAACAATGTTTTCTAAGACTAATTCCATGCATTGAAAGATACTAACATAGTGTTTTAATGTGAAGGTAACATGCTTGAGATAATCAATAAGATAATCGACCTAAGGGGCAGATTGTACACCATAGGTACAATTGCATACTTGAAAGATAATTCAATGCATTTGACACACTTCACATGACTTATTAACATCAAAACCTTTGTTCAAACATGAAGGATAAAGGGATTAAAGATGATGCTATCACTTGGCTCCACTATACATGTCTCACATATTTAGACATAAGTTTACAACTCAAAATTGATCTTGTATTCAATGTCCAAAAGTAAAGTGCAATGACATTTTAGCAAGGCTTCACCATACTAAAAATGTGGTTATCTACAATGGTCAAAATGGCCCAATTTATAAAACTTTGAGGAAGAGAAAGAAAGGAGAAGTTGAAGAGGCACAAGGACATGTGTCGTAGACATTAAAATCAATTACATATCCATGAAATATATGGATGAGTAATCCATCCCATGTCAAGAGTCTTACTTATCCAAAATAAGTCATGATAATGGTGGAAAATGGCATCAAACCTTCAGGAGTGGCATAGGAAAATGCTTCTATCGAAGATCATCCATGAGAGTTTGAAACTAAAATACAAAAGCCAACACATCACACTATTGGAACTCATGACAACAGTTATAAAGTGCTCTTTCTAACTACTAGTTATTCTCTAAACACCTAGATTTGTCAATTTCATAGAAGCTCCTTAACTTGGTCAGCTATCAGCAATGAATCACTCTATCAACATATCCATTTTGCTCACTTAGTCTACGCTAGATGATCAAGATTTAACCATTTATCATCTCCATATCTATTCTTATTTTCCCATCAAGTCTTTTGAATAGCAATGGCTATTCTCTATAGTTTAAAATTAACTTCTTGTGGGTTGTCACTCCTTTGGGTATTTTCTTTGGACAAATTGTTTGTAGCTATTTGTTTCTATTTAATTTCTCAAACCTTTTATTGAGTCTTTTCATTCAGATTCATTACTTTTTCATTTCCTTTTGACACAAAGTTCAAAGGAATTCTTCCTATGTATTTCCTTTAGATAAAAGGTCTGAAGGAATTCTTTCAGAGTATCTTCTCTTCATTTCCTTTCCTATGGCTTTTTGATTGGTCCCTTTGGAGAAGTTGTAATGGTCCTTTAGATTTTATAAATGGTCCTTTGGGATTTTGGAAATGGTCCTTCACGCTTTTGGAAATGGTCCTTCAAGATTTTGCAAGTGCCCCTTCACAAAAATGAAAGTGCCCACTTTCCAAATAAAATACCCTTCGAGAAAGTTATAAATGATCCTTCAAAAAAATTGAATTGGATCTTTTCTCGACAAAATATACCCTTTGGAAAAATGAAAGTTACCTTTTAGAATTTTTGTTTGGTCCATTTTGCTTGAAAAATTCCCTTTAGAAAAATTACAAGGGTCCCCTTTGGATTGAAAGAGTCCTTCGAAGAAATTGTAAAGTACCTTCAGAAAAATTGTGTAGACAAATGGTCTAAAAGAATTCATCAGTTGGTCGGAAGGAAACCCAAAGAAATAATCTTAAGGAAAATCCTCGAACAAAAAGTTTGAAAGAATTTGTAAAAATTCTTTAGATAAAAAACCCAAAAGAATTAGGCAAAGGCTTAGAACAAAGGCCAAAATGGATTTTATGAATGAAATAACACTTGGTATTTGTGTGGGCTTTGCCAAAGAACATTTCTTCTAAAGAAAATCTAAGTATTGGACTTGGACAAATTTGAAAGGTGCAAAATTGGGGGTGGAAATTGGCCAACAATACCATCTTTAACAACCCCTTCTTATATAACATATTCTAAGATAACATATTCTATAACAACCTTTTCCAAATCAACTTCCACAACAATATCAATAACTTTAGTCATAATATTTCTCAGGAATCATTGATCCAACCCTATATTTTTTTTACAAAAGTAAACTTCCTACATAGAACCCCCCAAAAATGATTTTCTTCATTATTAAGTAGCCCATTAATTACCTTTAGTACTTACATAATAGAATATAAATTGAAAACTTCATTAGACATCTCATTTTAAACCTTTTCCAAAATCCTCATATCCATCTCAGCATGAAGATGACTTATTGACACTTTTATATTTACAATAAAATATAAAGTCCCCTCAATAAATGCCATTTGACCATCATACACAACCACATTATCCCTCTCCTAAACATATTTAACACCCTTCACTATCTGAGATGGTGGTGCTAAATCATCATGCAAAACCTTGTCAACAGGAAGGTCTAAAATTAACTATCCATTATTAAATTAATGTATAATTTTTTATTTTCAACTTCTATAACAACCTTATCCATCAAAAATGCTTCTTGAACCATAATATCTTCTAATAAAATTTTCACTATTTTCTTTCAAGTAATATTCCTAGTCTAAATGTTAGCTCCTTATGTATGCCCCTAATCCTTCATATGCTTTTTCAAGAACTCATTTTCCAAGGGGTTATTCATTTTCCACTAAGAAGACTTAAGCAGGGAAATTTTGACAAAGTGATTTAGTGAATGACACCTAAAACATCTCCTAGTAAAAAAATCATAATCAAATTTCTACATAAAGATAGTCCCCTAGATGGTAATTAAATGTGACTAACCAATGATTCCTAGATATAAGCTTGAACTTTCCTTTTGACATAAATAATAAAATTGAGTTTTTTAGTCTAAAATGTAGATAAACTTACCCATTACATTCTGAATATTTTTAAGAATGTTATCATTCCAATATCTTAGTCTAGAATGTAGATAAACTTATTTACCCATTACATTCCAAATATTTGTAAGAATGTTATCATTCCAATATCTTATTACCAACATATTGAGTATTATCTAAAACTATTTAATGGATTAACTTCTAAAATTTAGATAAAAATATTCCACCCATGGTTGTGCCACTATTTTATAATTATTTAAAAAAATATTGTTTTATACAAAGAACAGATGACTTATTTCTTTTGTCATTGAATCTTACTAAAAATATCCCTTGGAAGGAAACTAAAATAAGTCAAAATCACATCAATCCAAGATGTGATCATCCACTCCTTTATATTTTTGAAAATAATTTTATCCTAAATATATTTACCAATAACTCCACTTAAAATCATAGCTTTTATAAATTTTAAGACATTGATATGATCCACCCCAACCTTTTTTGTTCTCCCCAAATGACAAGGTGCACTAGAAGACATTTCTAGTATAAAATCTTTATACTTGACTCTAATATTTTTTTTTAAACCTAAGAGCACATAATTGGCTCCAAATGTAGGGTAAACTTGCATCGACACACTTTTATATTTATATGTAATGACATATTCTCATTAGTCTTATTACCCTCATTCCTCAAGGAGTTCGAAGGATAAAGTAATTTAAGATAAGAGGTTAAATCCTTATCCATATCAGAGTAATCACTAGAAATAACTCTATAGTAAGACCCTTTTGATAAAAATAACATCTATTTTCATCATCATATTTCCAAAAATAAAATAAGGGAGCTTAAATTTATATGAAGTAACAAATACATCATATAAAACCAATTTTGAAATAATATACTCAACTTTAATTAGATTACCCTTTTAAGAAGTAATTTAGAGAAAAGGGGAACCTATCAAAAACTTTTAGAATTTCCAGATCTTCCTTTCCAAAAGACAAACATTTTCCCCTAAACCTTTCAAGTTACAATATCACCCTTTAGCATGTTTATACTTAATATTCAAAATAGTTTTTTTTATAAAGGCCAAGTAAAATATTATGTCAAACTTGAGTAGAAAGCTTACTTTCTATGTCTTTTAATAATTCATTAATAGGAGTTGAAAATATAGCCTCTTTCTAAATTATACTTTCCCATTTTCACATCCTTTGATTATACATCTCTTAATAAGAATAAAATCAACATCCACAGAGTCCTTACCCCTTAGTTCATCATTTAGAACCAACCAAAGATTATTATTATCATACCATTTTAACTCAGTTGGGTCAAAATCATCCAAATTAGTTTTGTTCAATTGAAGAAAATAATGTTTGATTTGAAAAATTAAAAATATCATAATGTCATAAAATTAGAGAAGGTTAGATCTCATAATATTAAAAGAGACAATATTATTTTCCTATCTAAGAATCTTATTGCATGTATGCTAAAAATCAATGTTGACTTTTTAAATTTGTTATTACTACTTTAATGGAATTAAAAAACAAACCATTTGCATCTAAAATATATTTCTCTAAAATTTTATGTGTCCCAACCCAATTAAAATAAATTCATCCTTAAACCCTTCATTCAAAGTATTAGTTCCACCCCTATTTTTCACTATTGCTCTTAGATCCACATGATCCTAATTTCTCACTTTTCCAAAATCATTCTATTATGCGATATACATTATCAAATCATACTTATATTTAATAAAATAAACATGTGGATCATTAATCATAACTAAAATTTCAAAAAAATCCCAATTTTAACCACAATATTTTGAATCCCAAGGTCAACATCCACATCATTCAATCCTGCATCTAAATCCATGTCTGAAACAAAATTTTAAGCCTTAAAATTAGATGATATCAAATATTATTGAGACACGTGTTGAATATAATTTTTTTTACATCCTCAAAAAAATTAGAACTCTTAATTTGTAATTGTCAATAACTTTTTCCACTACCTCAGACATAAATTTAATTGGTCCAAATCCCACTAGATAATTCAAATATCCTTCAAATCTGATTCTATTTAAATTTTATCACCTTGTTCAAAATACAACTTATCAATAATATTATAAAAAAATAATGAAATTTTCATCTAAATTTATTACCCCCACCCCCTTATCTCTTTTAAAATTTAATTTGATTACCTCACCATCACTAGATAACATGGCCACACTGACAATATTTACCAAATATTATCTCGAATTAAAGTTTGTAACCCATTCAAAATATCCCTTCAAATCTATTTACACAACCTCATCCAAATCCTCATCTACATTTGCATTCATAGCCTCATCTACATCCTCATACATAGCCTCTTCTTCTACCTCATCTACATTCCCATATGTTGCCTTATCCATAACATTCTCTTAAACCATAACCTTAACTTCATCTATAGCCTTAATCATAACCTACTTTAAAACTTTGTCAAAAATTATATCCACAACATCATACATCATCATATATTAGGATTTGATATGTTATTTTCATGAACTTGATAATCTTACCATCATATATCATCTCACCAAATACTTGATAGTGTCATTATCTTTTACAATAGTTTGCATGAAAATCATAAATAAAAATTCATGATAACAAATATAAATTTGTGGATGACATTTTATATCAATAAAGTGTCAATGTTATAAACATTATAATTTGTTATTCTGATATACTAAGAGTTTAGTTCATATTTATATATCACATTGAAAATTTATTTTAATTAATGAAATATTAATGGTTTAGACTGCTTCACATTTGGATTGTTATGTAGTTGTAATTTTAAAAAAAAAGAGTAATGTTGGAATGCTCTTCTTAAATTTACTTATATCTACTCTAATTTTTTTTTTTAAATAATGTAGTGAAATGAAATTAGAAACACTATAAAATTTGGAATACTTGAATGATTTGAAATAGAAAAAATATTCATAATTTAATTACTTAAAATAAGTTAGATGTGTTAATTTATTTTTAAAACAAGTAAATTTAGGATTAGTTAAGTAAATTTTGGGATGATGATGTTGACTCACATATGTTTTCATGAGCTTTTTTTTGGTATCCAACTAAAGAAGTTCTTACATTCATCCATCCTATTTCCATTGAATAGAGGTTATAACTTTCTTCTTCCTCTTTTTATTCAATTGATTCTTCTAGGGATGTAAATTATAATAAGTCTCATATGTATGATGATCAAAATCATAATGCACACAATTATTCCTACATTCCTTGTTAGCATTATAAGTAGAATTCAATCCACCTTTCATTTTAAAACCACTTGAAGAGGAACACAAACCCTCATCTTCATCTATCTCAATTTAATGAGCTTGGAAACAATCTTAATCTATATCTTTAGGATTGGAAAGTAGAATGAGCCTCCTCAAGTGAAAATTTAATCCCCCAACATACTTAATCAAGATGTCTTGATCAAATATATTTTACCCCATTTTGGTCAACATCTTGTGAAACTCACTGGTATACTCATATATAGTTTTTAATTGTTTCTATCTCAGATATTTCAAAACAATATGCATTTCCTCTACATAGAAAATAAGATAGAATTTTATTTTTATGAAAACTTTAAACACATCCCATGTACTAATTGGTGGTATCTTATTCACAACTAAGGAATGAATATAACTTTAAAATAATGTTAAATCATGATCAGTTAATTTTAATATTTCAAAATAAATGTGTTGACTCTAATTAATCTAGTGTAAATTCAAGTATACCTAAATTTGAGGTATAAAATGATCTATCTTCTCCATAATAACATCTCCTTCATATGAATAAAGTTCAATATTTTTTTTAGTTTTGAATGGAGGTGAAGCTTGATCGGTATGGAGATTTTTATCATGATCTATAGCTTCTAAACCTTCACCTACCTTTGAATTTTCCATATAAACTTATAACTTTTCCATGAGAATCATCATATTGGAATCAAATTTATCAATCTTTACCATGAAAACATATATGTGAGCGACATCATTTTTTAACTTGTAGAACCATTATTTGGACATACAAGATTCTTATTCATTATAATGATCCATGGATTTTAATTATTTGATCCACTTACTTGTGGAAACATATTACTAAAAAGGAAATAAATCACCTACCCCAATAGAATTTTTTTTTTGGGTATTGGGCATAAAACTAAAAAATAGAACATGACCATCGTTATGATACAAAGTTGATTTTTAATATGCATGGACATCCCATAGTAAGAATAAAAACACAAATATTTTAAACTCTTAACATAAATTAGTTTTTCCTTACTATAATTTTTTTCATCACTTTACTTACTAAACATGTAAATATATTTTTGTAAATGAAAAATATTGAAATAAAATGCAAGTAGGAAAAATGAAAAAATAACAAATCACAATAGTTTATCTTGGAGAAACCCAATTTTGGAAAAAAAATCTAGTTAATTGAGGTGATTAATCCTCCCCTTTCCAATATACAATTCTCTAGCACAATTTTATTGCCATCAAGGGCCCTTTATAGATAGAGTTATAATTCAACCACTTCCCAAAACCTATAAAATGTATTGTCCTCTTGCACCACTTTTTAGACAACAATAATAAAACTTAACAATAAACTAGCTAGGATAATAATGAGAAACGTTACCTCATTGATGAATTGATTTCACACTTTAAGTTTTAATATTGAACCCAGATGAATTCACTTCCATCCAATTCATTTTCCTATTATAGGGGCCTATATTTATACACAAACTCAAAAATATGAGGTACAAAAATTATCTTAAGAGAATAACTAAAATGATAGAGAGTCTAAAATTGAGACACATTTAAAACTAATACTCAAATAACTAGGGACACATGATTATTTTATATCTCTTGGTGCCTCCATGGGTTTATCTAAAAATATATATCATGAGGTCTATGAAAAAACAAAACTATACTCCTAAAGTGTTTAGATCAGTTTGAGATTCTTATTACTTTATATATTCCTCATGTAACTTTGAATAATGTTTTATTGTGAATTATATTCAATAAGTGTGCTACAAGCATTTGTTACATAGATGAGAATAATGAAAATAGTTAACTGACATAGCTAACATACTAGATCCAAAATTGGATCAATATCACCATGGATTGAAGTTTTTTTTCATGTGAAAGGCATACATACACAAGCATTGACATAAATTTATAAATGTGAAATAGAAGGGATATTAATAGATTGAGAAATTAATGTATATTGAGGCAAATTTTGATATAGTTCTACTTTTAAGGCATACATTATAATTATAATATCTTAATAGTCATCCATTATAGACTTCCTAAATTGAAAACTATAAGGATTTATTACATATCAGTAATTAAATTATATATTTTTTCTCCTATTAACATTTTTTTATGAGCTCTATTAACTCAACATCATCCAAGTACACTTGTAATCCTACATCAACCACAAATAATATAAATTAGGAAAATTAGCTAAGTCTAGTTTTGTGTTAGAGACTGATTGTGTATAATTATTTGTTCTTAACATTTACAAAAGTTTTTTGATGTGCATAATTGTTGCCTTAATTTGAATACATTTTTGAATATTTACACAAGAGGTTTTGTTATGTATTTTGATCAAACATATAAATGTATGTTTGTAATTAATTCATGTATGATAAACAAATATAGAGGGGAGCTAAACTTTGTGAATCTTACATATGAAAATATAAATAAAAACACAACATATGCACATTTTTTAACCCCAAAAAATCCTTTCAAATAAAAAATAAGCATAGTAACCTTCTTGAGTATAACATAAATTGGATAGTCTTGCAATGTTAAATCAAATCTCAAGGTTTTATATCCTTTATACAACACTTTAATAAATATTAAATTTCACACAATTTACCATGTGTATTTAACACTCAAAAAACTTTGTTACACATATCCTTAGAATATTTGTGTATTTTGGCAGGCACCTCATTTTGTAACTTCTACACAACAAATTAATTTACATTCACAAATTAGTGAGCCAAGTGAATAATGTGTAAATGCTTCATAATGGGTTTGTGTTAGAGTACCACTAACTTGATGGTCACGCCTCTTCAAACTAAAAAATATAGTTATAAAAGTGTATGAAATGCCTTCAAATAGCATTTCATTGATATACATGTTGCATAGATCCTTGAAACACCTTACTATGACTTGTCCACTATGCATAAATTTTCAATTTCCATGAGAATAATGAAACTAAGAAAAATATCCTAGTATATCAATCATTATTCCTACATACTAAAAAATTATGCAACTATAATAATTAGTCTCTACACATGTTTGCACGACCATACTTGCTTAAGCAATCAACCTACGTAACACCTTATGTACCACCTATCTTATGAAAAATTATCATTGTGTACATTAATTCAAATTTTAGAGATTCCAAAATAATCCCCCACTTTTTCAACACTTTTCATAAGAGATCACACCTTCATCCTTAAAAAACTTCATATAGTCATGCCCATATTTTTATTTCACTAAGATAACTTATTAATACTTACTAACTTGGTCAATGAATCTATATTTTTTTAATTTTTTATCCACCTTCTCCAGATATAGATTTTTCTCTTCCACTTTTTCTCTTACAAAATTATATCACACATCAAAGTGTTCTATTCAATAATGATATTGAGGGTTATTTTCCAAACAAATTATGCTTTGATTATCACAATTTATCTTTATAGTCTTTGGTGTTAACCCAACTGTAGAACACAATATTTAAATCCATAATATTTCCTTGATTACAAAAGTGGTTGAGATATAAGAGGTAGATATTGTAACACTATCCTATCATTGAAATATCCAAATTAGAGCTCCACCAAACAATTTCATCACATACACACTGGTAGACTTATGACAATAAAGCTATTAGAGTCCATAAATTCCTATAGATATAAATCCTTACTTTCACCAGGTGTACTCTTATAATAAATCATGTAATTAGATATTCCACATAGATACCTAAATATATTATTCATAGTCTAGCACCTGATTAACTTTGCTTGGATTGGACATAAATCTTCTGACCACTTCCATTATTTACACAATGTTAAATATTGTGTAAACCATTACATACATCAAGCTTCCCACCATAATTTCATATATAACCTAACTCATGTCCTCCAACTCCTCCTATTACGCTTGACATTGTATCCTCTTATTACTTTCAACATTGTGTAGTTAATAGCCTCTAACCAAATTAAAGGGTGTATACATAGGTTTGTAATCCTACATCATAAACCTTTCTAATATTGTTTCAAAAATAAATTCTATTATCTAACCAGATATTTCTATTCTCATGGTCCTATTTGATTTTCATGCCCAAGATGAATATTACAGCACCCAAATCTTTCATTTTAAACTATTCAAATATTTAAGACTTTACCTACTTGATCATATATTTGTAATTTATTATCAGTATAATGTCATCCACATAGAGGACTATGATGACAAATTTATCACAATCTTCCTTATAGTAAACATAAGGATAAACATTTTTATGCACACCCCCAAAATCAAACCACATAATTTTGAAATTATGTTTCCACATGTTGGGTGATTTTTCAAGCCATACACGGACTTATTCAACCTATAAACCATGTTATCTTTCCATTTCACTTTGAAACTTTCTCTATATGATATATAGATCTCCTCTTCAAGATTCTCTTCCATAAACATTGTATTAACATTCATTTTATATATCTAAGACCAAATACAACATAAATATCTAAAAAAAAACTGATTGAAGTTAGCTTTTCAATAGGAGATAAGGTCTCATAAAATGCAATCCCCTCTACCATCATGAATCCTTTTACCATTGTGTGAGCCTTATACTTATTTAGTTTCCCTTGTGAATTATTATTCTTCTTGAAAACCCACTTTTAGCCTATAGGTTTTCATCCAAGAAATAAATTTATGAAGTATCAAGTATATTTTTTATCTAAAGACTCCATTTCCTCCTCCATGGCCTTCTTCAAAGAATTTATTTCTACACAACCAAGAGCCTCCTTCACCATCTTTGGGTCTTCACTATTAGTTATTAATCATAAGAGCATAGAATAAAAAATAAGTAGAATATACCTTTTAGGCATTCTAAACACATGTTTTGATCTCCTTAGATTTGGATTCATAGGCTCCTCCTATTTTAACTCTTGGTATTCTTCATCCATTGTACCATACTTAGGTTAGACAGTTAAATTTTGATATTGATGTTTAGAAATGTCAATTTTGACTTACCTTCACCCTACATGAATTTTACATAAATACACGACCCTCATTTTTCATTGTCTCACATTCACATGCATTATATAGGTCTAACCTTCCCATGTTTCTCTCAATCCCTTAAAATAAATCCCATAATTTATGTCAAAGTTATTATTTATCTTACTCAGGCATCTCCAAATCATCAAATTAGTGTTCCTATATCCTAGACAGTAACATCAAACGTAGAACATACCATATAGAATAAGTGTATAAATCTAACAGTTTCATCTCATACTAATAAATGGTCACATTTAAAATTCAAGTCATTCTTATGGGTGACCTATACATTTCACATGTCAATGGTGTGAGAAAGTACCAAAACTATCTTGAATAAATAAAAAGTAGGTATAGGCCTACTTTCTATCTGTAACTTATCAAAACTACCTTTCAAATTCAAGAGGACTATTTTATTCATCTCAATCACCAATCAATCACTAGAATCAAGTGTTTTAAAAGTATGAATCACTCAAGAGCCAAGCCAAATTTATCATTTTTCAAGTATTAAGAGCTAGATTATAGGTTACATCTATTGAATGAGCATTATTTTTAGCATCCACCTAACATGGATAACTACATCTGATTTGAATTCCCTCCTTTGAATATTGTATATGTAGGTAGTTCTCAACCATTAAATGGGGAGTGGTTGGGGTTAGATCAACCCACCTTTCTTCTCCTTTTATAGGCATGATTCTATCATTGAAAGTGGACCTAGAGTTTTAGGTGAAGGAGATAGGCTTATGTGAGTCATAAAAATAATTAGACTTTAGGATCACACACACAACTTACAAAAAAATTGGCACACTTGAATGTATCAAAGTAGAGATTCAAAATCCATAGAGACAAAACTATCAAACTCAAAACATAGTGATTGATAGTACCATCTTGAGGTTGATGATAATGTTTGGGTGTACACAAGGATCCAAATCCTAATTTGAGAAGCCTATAACTTTATTTTTCATCATTGTTGTCACATTCCTATATTCTTGGTCTTTTAAAAATTAGTTAACTTATAAGTAGTGTTTTTTTGTAGTGAAATTTCTATAATTAGTAAGATAGAGTGCCAATTTAGTTTCAAGCTTTTATATTCATATTTTTGCTTTACTGTATATCTTGTAATTTGAATTCATTTATAAAAAATATATCTAATTAATTTTTAATAGACCACATTAATCCCAAAATAGATATAACATATTACTGAAACCCAATATTTTATCGAGCATATCCAAATCCTAGTTGACTTTATGGTTTCTTCCTTCATTTTAGGATTTGTAATTTCTCTATAAATCTGATTTTCAATTTTAATCTTTGATTTTCCATAATAAAAAAATTACATAAGGCTACAATGGATGCACATCTTTTCTATTTCTTTACTCAATATATTATTTTAATTATTACATGTTCCTTTCCTTTGATACCCAAAATATGTAACACACATGTAATTCCATGGATCCACTTTTTATACACTAATAAGGATGAAATAACTCATTAATAACTTCAAGCCTTTCTTAATTAACACTTTTGTAATAATAAATCTGAATTGCTTCTTATCCCCACTAGGTTTCAAAGGGCATATATGATGCCATTTGATCCTCCTCACCTATATATAAAAATGGTATCAGCTACCATCCCTCCCCCTTTATTTTCTCATGGCTTATATTAGATTCTGCAATCCACATTATCACTAATAAAATATGCACAATGTCTTAAAATGTGTTATAGATTGTAAGTAGTCAACATGTTCTTCCTCAACCCCATCTAACTACCATACGGAAAGTTAATCAATCTAAATGGTATGAAATTATTGATATAATAGTTAAAATCCATTCTAATATTTCTATCCTTGAAGTATTAAGTAATCACCCATTTACAAGGACATCTTATATGAGGCATTGTGTGAGATTACTCTTCCTAGTAATACTGACCTGACATACTTTCTTTCTATCATGAATACATTAAAGGATACATATAAATTTATTTTCTTTGAAAAGGAAGACATATCTCCAAAACACATTGTAGATAAAAATCTCCTATTATTTATTCAAATTCAAGTTCAAAAAAATAAATTAACCATGTGTTGATAGATAATGGTTTACAAATGAATATTTGTAACATATATTTATTAAAAAAATGGTATCAATATAAATTATACTAAAAAGTCAAATAAAAGAATACTTCCACACTAAATTCTTAGGTCAACCCCATTGGATGTAAAATATGAACCCAAAATAATCCCTATTTTATTTTAGGTTAAGCTTAATTATTTACAGTATAATTTAATTTTTGGGTGACTTTGGATACCCTCCATCTAGGCGATTCCCACTATATTACATTGATGTGTAAAATTCATGCATGATGGCTATGTGTATACATATCCTTCACATGATGATCTCTTTATTTCAAAATGACATAATTAACTTATCAGAGTCAATCACATTTTGGGGATTATTCGATAATACCAAAGTAATAACTCATATTATTAGGGTAAATGAATACATATGAGGAGGTGAATCAATTAAATTAAATTACAAGGAACCAACTATGCATCTAAGTAAAAAAAAAACTTGAGCTATTTTAGGGTAAAAAGATATCATTCCAGATCTCCCTCTTTTGGTCAATTCCAAAAATTCTATTTGCAGAGTCATAAATTGGGATGATAGTGATGATGATAATGATATATAAGATATAACATATGATCATTTTCATAATATGAATTTAAATCTCATTGATCCATATGATTAATTATCCCATAATATGTTTACACATATTAGACTTGGAGAGTATTGATATAATTCATATACAAATAACAATGATAATTTAAAGGTTTTTATTTGACAATATACAATGGGAAAAGGAAAGGCACCAATGTTAGATCATTGGTATCATCCAAATTCCAATAGTAACTTCAATGTTATTGTACACCATGATTTTTATATGATACAAACATTGTAAAATTAAGTATGATGCAGGGAAAAAATAAATATACATTTTAATTATATAAAAAAAATTGGGCATAATTTACTAAATAATGTGGAAATTTTAGGGATAACACATGCTACCAAAATACAACTAACAAGTTTTCAAAACAAACCAAACATTATCCTATGAATATTACTTGATAATCACTTGATTTCTTTACTAAATCTAGACATAAATATATGATATTATTATCACATTAGAAGGGTGAATTATATTGTGATTACCATAGATTCATTTGGCATAACACAAATAGTTTCCTTACATTACAACAAAAAAAATCAAAAATTCTAGCATCAAGGACTTATTCAAGTTATTCAACCATTATAAGCTAAATTGTCACAAGTTCCAAACTAACTCCAATATGTTTAGGTATAAATAGAAGTCTTAAAATAAGAGATATTGAATATTATGATATTTATTGATGGGGGCATATCTTCATCACATAAACATTTATGATATTGAATACCCAAGAACATACAATCTAACATATCAAATAGTTAGGATATAACATTGAACAATTACAACATATGTTACCTTGTCTAGTATCAATTAGACATATCACCTTTCCAATTGATTATAGACTAATAATCATTGATACCTGCATAAGGGTAATACACCCGCTAGTTAGTTGAAACTACTTTGGGGTAGAAGTGGTTAAAATAGATGCAACCTTCACTGGATAAATTTAATTTGAACATCACCTTCTCATTTAAAGGGCATAAAATCAGGATTCCACTTGATGATAATGATTATGACCAAGAGGAATGACCTTAAAAGAGAGTTACAAGTATAATATAAAATCAATCCTCGATATAAAAAGTCATGTATTTGGACAATCATAAAAAATGCCAAATAAAAGGAAAATATAACTGACATACACACATTGGATGATTGGGATGACCTATGAGCATTTATTCACATTTTCAAATATTTTAAAATTACATAAAAAACCAAAAAGTTTTAAAAGTACAAAAAACATTAAAATATTCCACAAAATAAAAATAATAAGGACTAAGCATGACATGATTTTTAGTTGACATCATTCACATATTTATTTATCACATGTTTTTTAGATTACATATCATTTTCTATATACACATGCATTCCATGGTATACATGAATGATGTGCAAGGCATAGAGATACACATGATACATAGATGTTGTACCTTTCATATACCCAAGGGCCATGATAATGTTTGGGGCATATGTTTACACATGTTACACTATTATTGGTTATATCTTTATATGGCCTTTCCATTTACCATGTTGAGATAAGTTTATTTCTTACACATTACTTGATATTTCTCATAATTTTACAGTGCTACATGGATATATTATTTTACTATGTTTTGAAGTTTACATACTTGGATGGTGTAGATTGCCTTATATGCTATACTTAATTGATGTTATTTCTTTATATAATATGACAATTTAATGATTTTTTATTATTTGTGGATCCTTGGACTTGTTTATGTGTCATTTACTTCATCTTTTTTATGGACCTTAACTTTATGTGTGATAAATTTATTGTCCCTTGATTATGGCTCCTTGGCCTTGTGTGTGCATCATTTATTTCCCCATAGTTATTGCTAATTAGCCTTTTATTTGAGACATTTTTCTCTTTTTTTGGTGGTCCTTTGGCCTTATGTGTGACATTGTGTTATATTATGTGAAACTGCTTGTTGATCTTGCTATGATTGTTGAGTTTTGGGGTGTCATGATTCATGTCAAGCATGTCCCTCTTGTGTATGGTGCCATGATCCATATCATGCACCTTTCTTGTGTAGTCTTATTGAGTAAATTTATTAGTTATGATTCATACTAAGGTCTTAATTGATATATACATCTTGAAATAAAACTTATATGCCTTACATTAAATATGTTTCATCCATGCTTTGATGATATATTCCTTACTTTGATGGCATATTCTCCACATATTGCATGATTATACATGATTACACCTTTATACATAAATGATATACTTAACTCTTTATTTTTAGATGAGTAACTCATAGGCTATGTCCCTCACCTCAAAATGGGGAATATTAGTGGGCTTGTCATAGAGACTTATATAAATATATTATTACTAAAAATATATTTGAGTAACTACTAAATACTAATAAAAATAGCCCATAATATATCACAAACCTATTAATGTATTATTTTTTAACTAATAATAATAACATTATTATAAATTAATAATGTGAACATACCTCAACAATTAATAACTATTAAAAACTTTAGCCAAAGTAATGTTAGTTAGACATCATCATTTTGTGTGTATCATTTACATGTTTGTCTGATATTATGTTAGAATGGATTTCTTTATAGTATACCACATGTTCTTAGAAATCATATAACACATGAGTACTAGCTTGTCTATTTGGATTATTGAGCTATTATTATATACTCATCTATGAATGGAGGGTCATTCCCTAATGGGGGATTGATGGTCTGTAGTTGGTGTGTAAAATTTCTTAGATGATGCTCTCCCTCCCCATAGTAGTACTTATTTAGAGATGACACTTTATATTTCCACAGATACTAGAGTTTGGGGAACTCATGCTCTACAAAGCCATGTATCTTGTATCTTATACATTGTATTATATTTATTTTATTGAAACATTGTTCCTTATGAGATGCAATTATTTACTTATTATACATTGACAATAATGGATGTATGGTTGTACAAGTCATAGTTGGATATCTATAATTACTTTCTATATTTAGTTATGATGTGTTTCTTATTATGATAGGGATCAATGATGAACTATGTCACATGTTCTTTATCGTTATCATACTTAGAGTATTTTATCTAGATCACTACTTAGATTCTCATGGTGTAATCTAATAAAAAAATACATTGTTTAAATTTTAAAAAACCATCCATTTATTAGTATATCCCAGTGGGAATGCTATAGGATCCCAAAAAATTTTCATACCCATTCTTATCAACCTTAGACATCCTTTTGGCCTTACCTCTCCAAAAACATGATCAAAATACCCATAGGATAGGAGTGCCCTAGGGGACAACAAATCATTTCTCTAACATCATTCCCCCTTCTCCTATCTTCCTACCAAATAATAGTTAATTTTTCAAATTCAAATCTATAGGAAGGTCATCATATGTCCCTAATGAGCCTTATTTGAAGGATATTCAATGATATGACTCTATAAAAACTTTTCAAACCATTTTTCAAAGATGATGCTTCCACATCAAAAAACACCAGGATCACACTTGTACATTTAGAGCAAAATACCTATTTCTCCCAATTTTGATTACATACAACCCTAGTATCCCAGAGCTAAATTTTGAATACATTTTATAAGTCACAAGTCACATTTAAGGAACCTAATCACACCAGTATTACACTAATATCTAGCATGTTTCACTTTTTAGTCACACACCATCATAGCATTAGATATCTACATGAAGTTTGATCCCTCTTTAGAGTATTGGAATATAGGAAATGCTCAATAAATGGGTGTTTAAGTTTCACCCAAATTCAATTTTTGAACTCTTTTTACCCGTTGATTTACATTGGTATTCACATGTCAACAAGCTAGGGTTTTGAAGGAAAACTAGTCACATAGTGGTTTCTATAAGTGAATATGAGTTCCTGCACCAGATACAGGCTCTATAGATGAAGGCATAAAAAACCCAAAAACCTTGATTTCCTTACTACAAGTAGAGATGAGTGCCATAGGTTGGACATGAGTGCCACCACTATAGTGTCCTCTTATCAGTTATTTTTTTAGGTCTAGATCTAGTTGCATATTCTTGATTCCAATCTCCAGACCTCTCTACATAATAGTTTTCAGACCTTGACTCCTCTTGAAGGCATAATTTCTAGCTAAGTCTTTATTTTATCCCTATGATTTTTTATTTTTAGTAATTTTCCATAATAAAATAGTTCCAAATTAGTGAATGTTATCATTATTATATTATTCTCTTTATTTTTCAAAGTAGTGTTATCATATAGGGTTTTCATTTTGAATCCCAAAATTGATCAAACATATTGGTGGACCCATTTATTATTAAAATGATGATAAACCCTAATCATAGATGTTTCTAGGGTTTGTATCCTTATTTTTTATTTTTCCACTTGCTATTTTTTAATTTCTATATTTTATAAATTTGATAATAAAATAAAATTTCCAAACTTTCATATCATATTATAAGCAATCTAAAAGAGTTATTTCTAATCCTTTGATAAGATGTGATAGATTGTGTGGTATCAAAATTGAGCATACTTAGATGCCTCTTGAACCTAATATGTATAAAAATTAAGATACACAAACACCTTTGAATATTCTTATAACTACTAAATATGTGGACTTCTTCAATGATACTAATTTTAAACATGAGCAATATGATCAAAATAAAAATTATCCTTAAGATAGACACATGGTGTACTTCCTCCTATAAATGGGGAAAAATTAAATTCAATAAAAATTAAGTTCTATAGATTTCTATAAAAAGACTTCATGAGAAACCCCTTAATTAGACCACCATTATACAAAATTTGTTAGATATTGAAAATGAAAACATGGTTCAATCTTCTCAGATTCTTGTTCCTTAGGATACAACTCTAATACCACCCATCACAATGAGGTAAACTCAAGGGTTTAAAAAAATTATCATGTCACTTCTCAATCCATACTTGGGAACACTCCCTTTGGTTATCACACATATTTATTCTTCTGATGTATAATCTTTTAGGCAAGATATCCAATCTCTATAAGCCAAGGTGTTACATTTATAGAAAGGTGCTTGAAAACCTAATCAAGCACTAGATTCTCATGTTATATTACACACTATATTGACATAGAATATATTATTATATCCCCTAAAAATAGGTTTTGTGGCATGCAAGCTTATGTTATATGATGTTAAGGGTGATCCTGAACAACATCTCAAATCATTTCACATAGCATGTTTGGGTTGTATCCAATGATAGATTATTGACTAAGTTATTCCCAAGAAGTCTTAAAGACTATGAATTAAAATGGATCTATGATTTATCACATCAATAAAATCATCCATTAAATCCATTGGCTAACATTTTTCTAGCACATTTCTCAATTAACATTAATGAGAAGGTTTCTTATGCTCAGATTGTTCTACTCAAACATAAATCTAATGAGCCTATTATATAATATGTCTTAATATACAAGACCATGTTGTCCAAAATTACAAATCCTATGTAAAATAAAGAGTTTTAGGATGTATTTAAGAAAATTTTGCTTCCATGTCCACACAAATCCATTATGTTTAAGAATTTCGACTCATTCACATATTTGTGCCCTATGTAAAATAAAGAGATATTGGCAATGAAAAAACTTAAGTACATGACCAAATTTGATGCTAATACTAATATTTCAAGTAATCAACCATACAAGGTAAGGCCAACTAATAACAATAAGGATCAAAAATCAATAGTCCATGTAGTTTTAGAGCCTACTCCATGCATTATATTATCAGCTCCTCCATGAAGGCAGTTTACTAACCTATCAGAAGCTCCATCTAAGATTCTCAAAACACTATTAAAATTTAATATAATATATCTTCCTTCTATTAAAGAGGTTTATGTGAATCAAACTCTTCTAAAAGGTTTTAACTAGAATGCCTTTTGTTACTATCATAGGGCACTAGGCCATACTACCAATAGATGTATCAGTTTGAGAAAAAGATTCAAGATTTAATGGATGAAAACATCATTGATGTGGGCACACCAACATATAGTATAATAGTACAACCAAGTGAAAGTAAAGTAATGAAAACATTTAGTGATCCTTTTCCTAAGCACATGACCAATTAGATAATAGATACATAGAGCATGCACTATGTATATAATTCACACCCTCCAATATTTTCTTACCATTCCAATATAGAGGAACTACATATTTTGAATTGTATCATAGGTGATTATCATAAATTAGTGCCATCTAGGCCACTCAACACATTTTTAGAAAATGAGATAGTCAATTATGAATTTTATCTATGTTCTTTGTTTTTTCATGCACACATTAATCAACAATGTGTTCAGAGTGTCATGATCGATAATGGTTCAAGTGTGAACATGTGTACAACTTATGTATCATCTTGGATACATGATCAATATATGATTCCCATCACCATGGTCATAAAAGGATTCCATGGTCACATTTAGAGCTCCATTGGTGAGATTAATTTACATTACAAGTTATTCCCATATATGTGGCCACTAGATTGACAATATTACCTAGTGTAAGGGTCTTTGATATCCTATTAGAATCATTTAGATTCAACAAACTCATGCAATTCCTTCTACAGTTCATAAATGCTTTAAATACATATATGTTAATGAGGTTATTATAGTTATAGGTATACCTTATGAGTACCCTCTACTATATAAATATTTGACTACCACACAACAACCTTAAACTTAGCTACCTCAAAAGGTATAATTTATGCATAAATTTTCAAAAAAATATATACACTTCCAGAGAGGCCTATCCTAGAGAGGCCCCTTTAACAAATATTTGTCATATATTCTAGAGATCCACTCTCCACTCTTTCATATTCTAAATTGATAATATATAATATCAAGGGTAATTCCCATAAGTTACCCATGTAGGATTCACAAAGATTGATGTGGATTCCAAAAATCCTCATAGTTCATCATGATCACATGTAGAGATAGTACACTATAGATTATTAATATGGTAGTGATAGTTATAGCACAATTGTTGTTCGAAATTCAGATTCTCCATTAGGATCTACCCAATCACCATAACATACCCATTTCTATTCATGAAAGATCGCCATTATTTTTCTTGACACATGGCTAGTTGATTGTGAGTCCCTTGTAGGACTCATTGGTTAGTACTATCTCAGTTAATATGTATCATTTTTACATACATATATATGAAAAAAATACAAAAATAATAAAACATTACAAAAAATAATTAAAACCAGACCTATGCATACTTATATGTATTTTTTCATAAACCAATTGAGTTGTACATAATATCATATAAATGTTTTAGATAGTTTTATATAATGCATGCTTCACCAGGGTATATGAGTGATTGAATATTGCATAAAAAATTAGTTCCAACCTTAGTTCTAAACACATTCACTATTCAAAACTCCAAAAAAAAAATTGATAGGATCACTATGGAGGGAAGGAGTGTAATTCTATAGTGTCCTTCACCTTGATTTTATCCTAGTGAGCTCATACTATCACTACTCAGTTCCATACTTCAAACAAGATTCCTACAACATATACATTCACCAGCTAGCTCACTAGTGGTATGGTATACATAGGTTTTATCCTTATTTTCCCACATCATCTAAATCACAACTCACTACTTTCCATTATATTATATATTATGATATTCCTCACTCACTAAAATTATGATATACTACTATTTATCTCAGTTATTGAATATAATCATATTAAACTTAGCTCTTATCGATCAGAATACATGATCATGCATGATTTTCATATTAATTTCCTAGATTTACATATTGTAAACATGTCCTTATTTACTTTGAGGACATTTTAATATGTCATTATTTCATGTATATAATCCTTTATATCTCTTATTGTATGTTTGTGAGAATATTTGAAGATGTCCTTATGTGTGTGGTATTTCTATGCATGGACATTTGATCATGTCCTTCTGTGTGGCTCTAACCCTCTATTATTTTCATGTATGCATGTGAGGGCATTTGAACATGAATTTGTATGTATATTCTATTTGAGTTAGTGACATTTGAACATTTCCCTTGTTTTTGGTCCCTTGGGGTCTTATTATGTGTTTGGTGTGCACTCTTTGATTTTGTGTGTCATGGTCATGACACCTTGATTGATTATTTGCTCAAATTTTGATGCCATAAACATCATGTATCTACCCAACCCTTCTAATGCCATGATGGATATCATGCATTCTTTCTTAAGTAGTTATATTCAATGTCATGTAGTTATTTGGTCATTACTTGTGTGCTTCTTTGTCACATATATCTAGCCACACTTACTATGAATTCTTGTTTCCAAATGCATTATATACTTAGTTGATCATTATGTGTGTGATTCATTATCACAAATATATAGACACACTTATTGTGAATGATTTTTTCCACATGTATCTTACATTATTACTATGCTCAGTTTACATACATGATGATGTCATTCTTTTCCATGATTTCATTACTACTCATATTTAAATTTTTACATCATAAAAACCTACTACATAACCTTTTATTTTGATTTAAGTTATTTCACATGCCCATCAACTCACCTAAAAGGAAGGGGAATTCACAGATATTTATCTTAGAGATAAGGATTCCAAAAATAGTACACATATAATATTTAATAGTGGTTACATAGTTGGCATAGTTTAAGGCTCCAAAAACACACAAAAATGCACTTTGGACAAAAGCACCACATTGGACAAGAGAGACCTTATCTAGTGTCCTTATCAACATTGTTGTCCAAATGCCTAAAAAATAGGCATTTCTATAATTTATCATAGTCTTAGTTTACTTATATCAGTGCTTAATATTTTCAATCTCAATTTCTAAAATTATCTAGAATTACATAGTTTTGTCTCAAATTTAAATAGTTTGGGGGAAATCATTTATGACATGTTTTTTCAGGTTGGCACTTATATTTGACTCAAAATCATAGTTTTTTACTCAATCTCAAAATTTATATGCACCAGATATTATTTGGCGTCATGTGTGTGGCACATTCTTCTTCATTGTTCAATTTTATATATGGAATGATGATTCATGTCATTCTCCACAATATATACACTAAACCAAAATTATACTCAACATTTACACCAATTTTTCACCATTTGTTTACACTTTTTCACTAGAATGGAACATTATTCCATCTATAGTGGTTGGTTTACTATTTTCACCAATATCTACACCAATATTTGCACCAATATATTCACCATTTTTTGCACCAAAATATATATTAGGATTCATACAAAGATTCCAAATTACTTAACTAATCTGGGTAAGAGATGATGGATTCAATCACACCTTGAGTTATTAATCACACCCATTTTTTTATGATGATTGGGGCATACATAGTGTAGTCCAAGTTATTCAACATTAACACATAACCTACCATAGTCACTAGTTTTTGCACCATCTTTTTGCACTAAAAAAGCATAATGGTTTGTGTAATTAATAAGGTGTATTCATTCCTTATCACTCTCTTGTTTCCTATATTTCAATTTTTGATTATCCATATTAATTAAAGATTGATATTACATATTTTTAATTATAGGTCTATGTGGATCATAGTTCAATGTGTGGCCTACATCCAAGACCCACTACCATTGGTAAGTTTAGGTACACACTCTTTTTCATTCTACTCTAGTACTTACACTTTTTATGCATTACTAGATTAAATTGGGGAAAAGTTTAGACACATAAAATTAAAATTTAGCTAAAATAATGCACTTGTGACCACTCTTTTATACACTTACTTCTAGACCTATCTTAGGGACCCTTTTAATCATGTTTAACCACCTTGCACACTCTTCTAAGTTGATAGACTACCCCTGAATGTACTCATACCCATTCATATCAACCTTAGACATCCTTTTTCCCACACCTAAACAAAAACATGATCAAAACACATGTAGGATAATATCACCCTAGGTGATAGGAGCATACTACTCTAGTGTCCTCCCACCCTATCATATCTTCCTACCAAATAATAGTTAATTTTCCAAATTCAAAGCTATAGGAAGGTCATCTTATGTCCCTAATGAGCCCCATTCAAAGGGTTTTAAATGGTATGACTATATAAACACTTTTCAAAGCATTTTTTAAAGATTAGGCTTCCACATTAAAAATCACTAGAATCACACTTGCACATTGAGACAAAAATACCTATTTCTCCCAATTTTGATTTCATACAACCCTAATAGGATAGAGATCAAGTTTGAATACATTTTACAGGTCAAAATTCATGGTTAAGGCACCTAATCACATAAATATTACACCAATATCTATCATATTTCAATAGTTATTTTCACACCACCATAGCATGGGAGAACTACATGAAGTTTGATCCCTCTTTGAAGTATTAGTATGTAGGCATCTCTCAACACATGGGGTGTTGAGGTCTCTCCCAAATTTAACCATTGATTCATTTTTCACTATTAATTTTCATTGGTCTTCACATGTCAAGTAGCTATAGTTATGGAGGAAACTCAGTCACATAGTGTCTCTACAAGTGATCATGAGATCCCACACCAGATATAGACTCTACAGACAAAGGCACAAAAAACCCAAAAATATTCATTTCCTCATTACAAGTGGATAGTAGCACCATATGTTGGACATGAGTGTCACACCTCTATTTTCATCTTCTATCATTGTTCTCTAGGCATAGATCTAGTTGCAGATTCCTGATTCCAATTATCAAACCTCTCTACATATCGAGCTTCGGACCCTGATTCCTCATAGAGGCACATTTTCTAACTAAGCCTTTATTTTCTCCTTACACTTTACCATTTTTAGTAATTTTATATAATATATTAGTTTTAAATTAGTGAATTTTATCATTTTTATATTATTCTCCTAATTTTTCAAAGTAATGTTATCATCTAGGGTTTTCACTTTGATTCCCAAATTTGATCAAACAATACCTAAGCTCATTTATTTATCCTTTTACTCCAATATTTGTATTAAATTTCAATAATATAATAAATGGGATATTGTTTAGATATAAAAATATAGTAATTAATACCTATAAATGTTAGTTTTGATTTACATTCACTCTATATTATTTGTGCATACATACATAACTCTCATTCACCATTCTATCATATCCATAAGCTTTATATGGGTCTAACCTTCCTAAGTTTTTGTTAATCACCTATATAAAATCCCACATCATGTCAAACTAGTTATTTTTCTTACTCATCCATTTATATATCACTATATCAGTGTTCATATCTATTTTTTAGTAAATTTAGACTCAGAACATACCATTTTATAGTAGCATTTGAGTATGATGGTTTTAGCCCATGCCAAGTAACTATCACATTTAAAATTAAAAAAATTATTATGGGTTTGCCCATACATTTTTTATGTTGATGGTGTGATAAAATATCTAGAGTCCCCTATAAATATAACATAGGTATAGGCCTATTATCTATCTATAACTCAAAAAAATATGCAGGCATATTTAAGAGGATTTCCCTATTCTTTCTAATTTATCAAGCAATCACTAAAATAAGGTCATTACCAAGTTGTAATCACTTAATAACCAATCCAAAGTTATTATTTTATAGTAATAAATTGTTAGATTATAGATTGCATCCATTGAACAAGAACTATTGTACACATCTACTTGAATGGGGGAAATACATGTGGTTTGAATTCAATTCCCATTTTTTGGACTAGTTCTATAATAACAAGTGGGCGTAGGGTTTTAAGTGAATAAAATATGTTTTTATGAGTCATGCATGTAATCAAACCCCATGATCACATAAGATCTTAAAGATAATCTGACACACCTACATGTATCAAACTAGAGAGGAAAAATCCACATGGACAAAACCATTAGACTTTGGAAATAGTGGCTGATGGTATTGACTTTAGGATGAACATACTCTTTAGGTACACATAGATATCTCAATATTGAACTAAGTAGATTTTAATCTAGTTATCCATCATTCATGCCACCTCCTTGCAGTCTCAATCCTTACCAAATCAATTAACTTCAAAGTATCTTATATTTTTAGTGTAATTTTTATATTTAGTAAACTAGAGTGCCAAATATATTTTGATATATTATATTCATATTTTTACTTGACTAGTATATCTTGTAATATGAATTCATTTACAATATTTCTATCTAATTAAGTTTTAATAAACCACATTAATATGAAAATAGATAAAACACTTAGATATAGGCTCTTCAATGTCTTCTTCAATTCAAACCTTTTTTTATTTATTCCTTTGGCTACATATTTGGTTTTTTATATACATGAGCCTTACACACCTCATTTAAGACAACATTATAGCTATATACCACCTTAATTTTTTAAGGATTCCACAACTTGTATCCTTTGACACCATTCCCATACCCAATAAATATGCACCTTGTAGACCTAAATTAAAGTTTTGTTATTTTCTCATTTGTAATGTGGGAGTAAAATTCATAAAAAAAAATATGTATATGTAAAAAATGTGTCTTCTTATAGTGTCTTGTAAACTAATGTTAATGTAGGTTATTTCTTATAAGGTAACAAGAAATATATACTAATTCAACCCAAAATGTCTGTTGGAAATGTGTATCACTCAACATACTTTAGGCATTGTCTATTAGTGTCCAATTCATCCACTCTATAAATCCATTATGATGCAATGTATATGGATTTGTATTTTTCCTTTAAATATTTATCTACTTATGGAATCATCAAAATACTTATTTTATTACTCATTGAATTTTTTGTGCAATACTTTGATATTATTCTCCATCTATGCCTCCACAAAGGCTTTAAATTCCTTAAAATTATTTAGAACTTCATACTTATTTAAGAGGGAATATATCTAAGTATTAAAAAAATTATTCATTTTTAAAATACACATATAATATATACATGTTGAGTAATGAAACCTCTACCCATCCAAACACATCACTATGGTACCTACAAGATTCCAATGTCCTATATAATTTTTTTTATGGAATGTCACCTGACTCTACTTGTTGTGGATGAAATGTTAGTATAATTTGAATTCCAAGGGAAAATTATCCATCCCTTTTCCTATAACCTTAATATAAAATATGCACATACCTTTTTCACTAATATTTCATGTATGCACATGAATAGGACAGGCTAAATTATGCACTTGAATTTTTGAGTTTTGGCTAAGATAACTGATGTAAAGGATGGATGATGGGTAGAACTATGGATTAGGATGATTATTTGGTGGATTGGTATTTGGGATGATAAGTGGAAATTTATTCTTGTTATGAAACCAAAATATTTTTTTCATCATGTTTCTTAATAACATAATCTAACTAAGTGGAAATTAAACTCCAATGTCCCTAGGTATTGGTTATGATGAAGAAGCAAATCTCCTTATCGATACTGGGAATATCAAGGTGAGAATGGTTTGGTTGAATGACTTAGGTAATGTGTTAAACTCTATCAATATAAATATTCCATTCCAATTCCATACATTAATTTTAATGATAAATGATGAGGATAGATCTAAGGATAATAAAATGGATAGAGATGAGAATCTAGGCTTGGATTACATTATACTAATGGCTTCAATTTTGGGGGATGATAAGGATGGGTGGATAAAAGATTTTATAATGTTATTATAGTCACTTAGAGAATTTAAAATGATATTATTGACATTTTTTTAATGGAAAACATCAATTTTGAGCTCGACATTGATATATGATTGGGTGTTGATAATAGGACCCAGTGATCTAACTCTAGGGAAAAGACTTATTCTATGGAGGTATGGATGCTTAGGAAGTGTCATAAAAGAAGATAATTTAAGTAATGTATAATAATAATAATAATAATAATAATATATTATTTTTAAGTTGGTATGTATTTATACTTTCTATTATATTAGAATCAAGGTTTTATGAATGCTCATGCTCATTGGTACAAGGATTTGGTTACGAATTTGTTTTTGGTTTTTTTTGGTAATGTTTTAACTGAAGAGAAAAATAACTGATTGATAAAATTAAATGAATGAAATTAAATAAAATTTATATCTATAAATAAATTATATAATTTTTTTTGGTATTTTTCATTCATTTTTCAATGCATGCAATAATAGAAAGCAAAATCTAAGCTAACAATGCAAATGTTGATTTCTAACTTTTTCTAAATGCAAAATAAATGAAATTATTTTCTTTGTTTTAATATTATATATGAATTATTATATTATTTAAACTAGTATTTTATAATATTCAATTAAATATAAAATCATATCTAGATCCTAATCAATAATACTATAAAGTATCAAAATATTCTTTTGTATATATAAGCTAACACTAGTTTTTGGTGTTTCTAGATGAATGCACACTAAGTTTTAATGATTTATATCAAATGAAAGTAAATGTGTAACTTATTATTTTTTATTTAATAAACTAAAAAAAAATCTAATTTACTCAAATAATTAAATCAAAATCAATATGTTACCTTTCACTCTCCGAGGATTGGCTAGAGTTTTTTACATATTAGAGTGCTTGTTTGAATAAGAGCTTGTTTTAAACTAAAAATTGATTGTTGTTGAAGATGAAAGTGGTTTTTTTTTTTTTTTTTTTTTTTTAATTATAATGTATACTTAGGGTTTTAATTCAAATGTATATGATTTTAAATGATCTATTATATGGTTTAAAATAGTAAGGAAACTAACTAATATTTTTGTGCAAAGGCAGGAAAAGAGAAGAATTATTTTTATTATCTAATTTCCTTTTTGAAATAGATATCTAATATAATTGAATAAATTAAACTAATCTAATATAATATATTAAATAAATAAAGGAATTGAAAAATAGAAACCCCTAGCCTAATTAGGATGTAGACCACTTGGAACTAAGAGATGCATCTGTGATATGGTCCTCAGCATGTTATCTTTTTCACTAAAAATAATAATTACAAGAACTCTCTGACCAAGGAGAATGATCAAATAAAAATATCAAAGGAATAATATGAGAGAAACATAATTCCAAACAAAATAATATCTGATTGTGTTTGGTTAGTACATTGACTATAAATATCTGGTTACAAATCCAATGACCTTCCTTGCTTGAAATTATGTAGTCTAACACAAAAATGATCAAAGTAAAATATCAAAATAATGGTAAGTATGATGTGGTTGTAAAAAGTTCAAAATTTCAACCTCTAATGAAAAAAAAATTATCTAAAATTTATTTAAAAATGGAATACTTTTAAGAGATTAATGAAATTTATAAGGGTGAGTTTAACTAAGTTGATCTGGGAGTAGAACTTAGGGAAGACTTAAAAATAATTAAAAATAGAACAGAGTGATTTGGGCCAACATGGAGGCAAATTCAAGGTTAAAATAAAAAAGGAAACATAAAAACAAGTATGAAAAACATGTGAAATTTTTAGTTTTGAAAGTTAAAATTAGAACACGACTAAAGGTGAAAAAATTACCCCTACTTGCAAGGGGTAGTTACACAACTACTAGTCCTATTGATAAAACCACCACATGGAATGTTAATCCATTGCATATTAATATGTAACCACCCTATCAATTATGGTTCCATCAGGTTAGTTTATGAAACTACCATGGTGAACCCTTCACATGCAATATGGTTATGCAATGTTATAGGGTAGTTCTATAATTATACTGGGAAGTTCTATCACCCAATAGGGTGGTTCTATAAGCAATTAAATATTGTTGAAAAAAATAATGATAGCTACAAATGCTATCAAAGGGGAGTTTGGTGGGTCTAAAAGAGAGATAGGGAAGTAAGAGGGGTAGAGTGATAGAGAGAACCTATGTTGAACTTAAATTAGGATATCAATGCACCATCATTAGACATCATACCATGAATGTCCCACCATGAAAATTTTGGGTACATACAGTGACCACCTTTTGATGCTAGAGCATTATTCCCTCTACCAAAAGTATTTTAATAGTTATTGATTCACTATTATTCTCAGGAATAATAAATTTATTACATTCATTTTACCATAGTCACATTAAACCTTGACACAATGAATATTAGCACACCTCTTGCCAATACCATGGATATGTTCACCATTTTACACCCATGTCTAATGAAAGAGGCAAATACGCTGACATCATTCATCTTTATCACAAATATTAGATTCCTCACAAGGCCATGAATGTGTAAAACACCTAGGAGAGTCTTGATACTCCCATCTTTGAACTCAGCTTCAATCTTCCTCTAACCACAATCCTATAGGTTGAGTTATCTCCAAAAATTACATCACCACCATTATATTATGCATATTCACATGACCAATTCTCAATAGGATTAATATAGTATAAGGCCTTATAATAAATAATCCACACATTATTATGAATTATGAAAAACATGTGAAATTTTTAGTTTCAAAAGTTAAAATTAGAACACGACTAAAGGTGAAAAAAGTACCCCTATTTGCAAGGGGTAGTTACACAACTACTAGTCCTATTGATAAAACCACCACATGGAATGTTATAACCATTGCAGATTAATATGTAACCACCCTATCAATGATGGTTCCATTAGGTTAGTTTATGAAACTACCATGGTGAACCCTTCACATGAAATGTGGTTATGTAATGTTATAGGGTAGTTCTATAATGATACTGGGAAGTTCTATCACCCAATAGGGTGGTTCGATAAGCAATTAAATATTTTTGAAAAAAAAATAATAATAGCTACAAATTCTATCAAAAGGGGAGTTTGATGGGTCTAAAAGAGAGATAGGGAAGTAAGATGGGTAGAGTGATAGAGAGAACCTATGTTGAGCTTAAATTAGGATATCAGTGCATCATCATTAGACATCATACCATGAATGTCCCACCATGAAAATTTTGGGTACATATAGTGACCACCTTTTGATGCTAGAGCATTATTCCCTCTACCAAAAGTATTTTAATAGTTATTGATTCACTATTAGTCTTAGGAATAATAAAGTTATTACATTCCTTTTTACCATAGTCACATTAAACCTTGACACAATGAATATTAGCACACCTCTTGCCAATATGATGGATATGTTCACCATTTTACACCCATGTCTAATGAAAGAAGCAAATAAACTAACATCATTCATCTTTATCACAAATATTATATTCCTCACAAGGCCATGAATGTGTAAAACACCTAGGAGAGTCTTGACCCTCCCATCTTTGAACCTCACCTTCAGTCTTCCTCTAACCACAATCCTATAGGTTGATTTATCTCCCAAAAATACATCACCACTATTATATTATTCATATTCACATGACCAATTCTCAATAGGATTAATATATTATAAGGCCCTATAATAAATAATCCACACATTATTATGAATTATGAAAAACATGTGAAATTTTTAGTTTCAAAAGTTAAAATTAGAACATGACTAAAGGTGAAAAAATTACCCCTATTTGCAAGGGGTAGTTACACAACCACTAGTCCTATTGATACAACCACCACATGGAATGTTATAATCATTTCAGATTAATATGTAACCACCCTATCAATGATGGTTCCATTAGGTTAGTTTATGAAACTAACATGGTGAACCCTTCACATGCAATGTGATTATTTAATGTTATAGGGTAGTTCTATGATGATATTGGGAATTTCTATCACCCAAAAGGGTGGTTCTATAAGCAATTAAATATTTTTGAAAAAAAATAATGATAGCTACAAATTCTATCAAAAGGGGAGTTTGATGGGTCTAAAAGAGATATAGGGAAGTAAGAGGGGTAGAGTGATAGAGAGAACCTATGTTGAGCTTAAATTAGGATATCAGTGCATCATCATTAGACATCATACCATGAATGTCCCACCATGAAAATTTTGGGTACATACAGTGACCACCTTTTGATGCTAGAGCATTATTCCCTCTACCAAAAGTATTTTAATAGTTATTGATTCACTATTATTCTCAGGAATAATAAAGTTATTACATTCATTTTTACCATAGTCACATTAAACCTTGGCACAGTGAATATTAACACACCTCTTGCCAATACCATGGCTATGTTCACCATTTTACACCCATGTCTAATGAAAAAGGCAAATAAACTGACATCATTCATCTTTATCACAAATATTATATTCCTCACAAGGCCATGAATGTGTAAAACACCTAGGAGAGTCGTGATCCTCCCACCTTTGAACCTCAACTTCAATCTTCTTCTAACCACAACCCTATAGGTTGAGTTGTCTCCCAAAAATACATCACCACCATTATATTATGCATATTCACATGACCAATTCTCAATAGGATTAATATAGTATAAGGCCCTATAATAAATAATCCACACATTATTAAGAACTAGGAATTTGACATAGAGGGGAGGTTAGTCTTGTGTTAGTCTCATAAAATAAATGAAATGAACACATTGAGATCCTAACACCTATATCCTAGACATTAGGGAGAGCTTAGGTAACAAAAACTAAATGAAATCACAATAAAAATATAAAATACATAACTTTTTTACCTTCATTGAGAGCTCTAAATGGCTTTGTTGAATGGCTTGCCAGCTTGTGCTTCAAGAAGTCTTCATCAATGGAGGTTGTTCGGCTCCTTTTCTCCTTGGAAACTTGGCTTATGATTGTTTGGATTAATAATTTAGCATGGTAACCTTACTTACAAAGCTTGTTGAAGATATTTGTGCATAATAACTTTACACCAAAATAGCTTATGGATTTAATAGGCAAGGCCTTATATTTATAGCCTTAGGAATGAACTCTCACCCAAGGTTCGTTAAGGTTGAGTTTAGGATTGAAATGGGTTCAAACTAAACCTTGGTGAGTTAAAACTAAATCTAGTTGAGTTAATATTTGTCAAGTAATTATGACTTGTAATTAATAGGCATGGCTCTCACATTAGATATTTTAGGATATTTTCAAAGATCTTGACAACTCATAAAGGTAATGATGAAAGGTTAGGATATTTTGAATTTTTGGATTTTTTTTTAGATATCTTTTAATTTAAAATGGATAATTCAACTAGTCATTTAATATTGTTTAACTTATCAATTGATTTAAATTAGCATGTTATCTCTTTCAAGATTTGATTTAAGTGTGTAAATGTCCCACTTAATAGGTCCATAAGCCAAATTGATAGTTTTGATGATGTAAGGTGATTAAGGATGAATTCATGAGAGGTTATTATTGTATATGATAGAGTACGCCAGATATGGATGCCTCAATGTGATTTTGAGCTTTGATGAATAGTGCACAAGTAAATTTGAGATATTCAATTATTCTTAGGCTTAATTTGTAATGGTTGTTAGGAATTGGTATGAAGTCCAGTTGGAACCTAGTTGTGGCTAGTTTTAGGTGTCTACAGTTTGCCCTTTTTAAAGAAGATGTTAAAATCTATTGACACAATAATGTCTTCTCAAATAATGAAATAGGTTGTTAAAAATTAAATAAGATATTGATTGAAGAAGAAGCTCCAAATAATGTCTAGGAAGCTTATAATGATGCCCCCTTGAGGGAGTGGCTAACATATACAATTGATGGATAGTCCCTCAAAAATAAGCATGAAAATTAATGAAATTAACCCATGGGTGAGATTAATCCATTAGAGATAATGCTTGCATGCATTCATCTAAATATTAATGATTTTATTAAAGGTAGTTATAATTAGTAAAAAAGTTTGAGACACTGATTTTCCCATAGGTAGTTATAATTAGTGGCATAGGAACATGCCCCAATAGGGATGATGAGTCAAAATAATTATTTTACCATAGGATATTATAATCATTAAGATTAACTAGATTGAATAATGATATTTTATTATGCACTAGTAGGGAAAATTTCCAAGCATAACTCAAGGATATAACCTATCATATAGATTAAAGATAAGCGAGTGTAAATGTAGATGTGATGGTCTAATGAATGAAGAATCTAGAAATAAACAATCACATGAGGATACATAGAGTGATGAAAGAGATGATTGGAAGAATAATAATTGATCAATGTGAGTGAGTTAATTGTACCTACCAATGTAGATATGCTAGAATGGTCAATGGGTTGATTTGATCAAGGAACATGGGAGGCTTTACCAAGGTTACCAAGGAGAATTTTATGAGGCTCCATTGCTTGTAAGATTTCATAAACTAATTTCTATTTAACACGTGATGATATGTACCATGATATAAAACACCATGAAAATTTAGCTAAAATATAAATAAGGACTGACTCCCAATCCAATAAATAATTGAAAATAATGCACTAATGATGATGTTGGCATATGAATATGGATAGACTCAAGGATAATGTACAAGGAATCACCCAATAAACACATATATACTAAGTCAAGGCACAACAAAAAAAGCAAATAAACAAACAAATAACTAAGTAAACAAACACATAGAAAGCTTGAAATTAAAAAAAATAAAAACACCGTGTTATCAACCAAGTCAACTTATATGCATGAAGGCTCAATGGAATGATAAATGGGTAGTACCCCCAAGTAAGGATACATGCAAAGGGAAGGTCACACCCCCAATGGTAGTGAAATGGAATAGAATCAATAATGGATTTGCCCTAGAAGGGTAGATCAAGGATGACTACCTAGGTTTAAATAAGATAAATATTTTTGTATTTTGAGGCTTTATACCTCTCAAAGAAATTATAAGCTGATTTAGAATATTTTTGGAATTTTCTAAACATCTTGACTCGATTGGGAATTATGAGATACTAAATGGTCCAACTCATAAAATGGTGAGAGTGTGGCTTAGGTTACTTGTTAAATGGTGAAAGTGAATGGAAAAGAGGGACTAAATTAACCTTAACTTAAATAGATCACTACCTACATAGACCCATTAATACCTTAGTTCATAGTAGGTTTGCCAACATAAAAGGTAGTGAGACCTGACCAAGTCATAGCAAGTTCGCTAACTTAGGCAAATGGTAAGGAAAATGATAATAGTAATGACAAAGTGATGCAATAATGCAGGTGGTTATAATTAGGAGATAATGACATAGGTCAGTGCTACTAATTTACCCATAAGTAGTTATAATTATTAATACAAGGTGGAACATTGATTTTCCCATAAGCAGTTATAATCAATGGTACCAGTCAAATGTAAATGAAAGATAACTTACCATATCCACTATCATACTACATTTATAGGCTATCATTTAAACACAAAATTCATAAAAATATTGAAACTAGATCAGAATCCCCTCATGAAAGGTGCCAAAAGAACCAACAAAGCCAAGGTTAAAAGGGGTAGGTAGGGTAGGTCAAAACAAGCTTTGGTCTAATAATGATAGGTATGGTGGGATGGCATATGGTACAAAACAAGAAAGATGATAGGAGGTCAACTAGATATAATGGTAATAGGATCACCCCTAAGTGATAAGGTAAGATAAATGGTAAGGTATGAACTGATGATAAGAGGAATGGAAAATGAAAATGGTAAGGTAAATAGTTATGTCAAGGTAAATATTTCTATTGTTCCTACTGATGTGGAGATGCACATGTTAATTAGCATATGCGACAACTAAAATAGTTGAATGTTTGTAAATTTTTATCCCACACCTCATCTAAATAGTTGATCTATCAAGACCTACTACATATTTAGACTCCAAAAATGTTGTGATATTCATTGGCCATTGATTTTGTTTCCTTCAAACATCAAGACAAGATACATTTATAGCCCCTACAAAGGAAAGTGCATCTAGGTATGGTAAATATAGATAAATATTGGATGGTAGGTTTAATTTTTCAATGTAAAGGTGGATAATAATGGAATGTATAATGGTTGGGAAATAAATAAAGATTAGTATTCTTAGGCAAATACAATGTTACTAATTTTGGATTTGACATAACTTTGGATGTGGTGAGGTCGAAGACTTCTAAATATATTCTTGATAGGACCACCAAACCTTTCTATTTTTTGGGTCTAAGAGTATCTACAATCTAATTATGCTATAGATTAGAGGCTATATTGATTTTATCTTTGATAATGTCTTTGTCAAGCACTAAATAACTATTGTGCTCAGCTATTAGTGCTTCAATGAGACTTTCATCAATGAATTTGTCTTGTTTATTTTGTAGTGCTTTAGAGAAGGTTTCACTAAGGAATGTTGACTTTTGAATTTGATTTTCTTCTAGTGCCTCAAACAAGGTTTCAATATAAGATGTTGACTTTAGAC
The DNA here is from genome assembly GCA_037957365.1 of Torreya grandis. Classification (NCBI taxonomy): domain Eukaryota; kingdom Viridiplantae; phylum Streptophyta; class Pinopsida; order Cupressales; family Taxaceae; genus Torreya; species Torreya grandis. The sequence goes on along the minus strand of JARHVA010001721.1, from coordinate 2,292,933 downwards.
TCTTATTTCCCCCTAGTGCCTTTGAAAATACTTCACTAGGATATTATTCTTCTTCTATATGAATGTGGTCTGGTCCCCCTAATATTATTCAACTAATATGTCTCCATGGATGAAATTTAATAAGGTATGGTTTTGTTGGTCCTAATGGACACTTGTGGGATGTGGAATTTCAATATAATGGATATGTTGTCAAGTGTTAATGGCATGTGGAATGGTAATGGATTGGGAAGAGGCAGCACAATCCTCGTAGAAGATACTAGGAGAACTTGTGTCAAATCTAAAGTAATCATCCTCAAAAATTATAAAAGGATCACAAATGAATGAAAATTGATCTATGAGGCATGTGTAACCAATATTGTAACATCCATGAACATATTTTGATTTTAAATTTGATTCCAACTCAAGGGACTCTGAATCTAATGTTGATACTAATGTTTATTCTACTTTTGATGTAAAATTTGATGTTAATACAAGAATAAACCTAACTTCAATCTTGATTATTCATCTGGTGTGTATGTTGCTACAATGATGTTTTGTTAATGATGTGTATGTTGCTACAATTTAGCATGTAAACTTACTTTCAAAGCTTTTTGAAGATATTTGTGCATAATAACTTTGTACCAAAATAGCTTATGGATTCAATAGGCAAGGCCTTGTATTTATAGCCTTAGGAATTAACTCTCATCTAAGGTGAGTTAAGGTTGAGTTTAATTTTCAAATTAAACCTTGGTAAGTTAAAACTAAATCTAGTTGAGTTAAAATTTGTCAAGTAATTATGATTTTCAATTACTAGGCATGGCTCTTAAATTAGATATTTTTAAAGAGTTTGACATCTCATAGATGCATTGATGAAAGGCTAGGATATTTTGAATTTTTTAATTTCCTTTTTTTTCAAATTGATAATTAAACTAGTCATTTAATATTGTTTAACTTGTTAATTAATTTAGATTAGTGTTTTATCTCTTTTAAGATTTGATTTAAGTGTGCAAGTACCCCACTTAATAGGTCCATAGGCTAAATTGATAGTTTTGATGCTGCAAGATGATCAGGGATAAATCTATGAGAGGTTATTTTTTCAATAGTATAATACCCCAAATAGGGATGCCACAACATGATTCTAATTTTTGATGAATGGTGCACAAGAAAATTTGAGACATTCAGTGATTCATAGGCTTAATTTGTAATGGTTGGTAGGAATCGGTCTGAAGTCTAGTTGGAAGGCAATTGTGGCAAATTTTAGTTGTATATAATTATTACATGCGTGTGATCTTAATTACATGATATATACATATCCATCTCCATATTCATCAATGGACACCTTCTCACTTGAGGATTGCATATCATATAATGGTTTTCCCTTTCTACCTTTTTCACTTGCAATCCTCCTTAATGTGCCCTATCTTGCCAAAGTTTTAACACCTCTTCAAGGATTTATTTAGAGCCTTCTATCTTCATCTAGACTTTGAGTGTTGATCCTTAGTATTTTTATTATCCCTTTCTTATGAGTGACCTTATAAGGTCAGGGCATCATTTTTTTGATAAATTTTAATACAATCAATCCCCATGTCCTCTAATAACATAGTTATAGATACATCTTCCATTTTTATCTCTAATTTAGTATTAGTGATTGCCATCACTATATTATCCCATAAAGCTAGTGTTTTATCAAAATTTGAGATAAATAAATAGTAAATCCTAATTATGAAAAACTAATGCATAAAATTAGAATGAATAAAATATGCAATAAATCACACAAATTGATTTAGAACTTGCTAAATATATAAATATACTAAAAGGGGAAAATTCCAAGGAGAAATAACTTATCTATAAATCAAACATGCATGACTATGATTATGATTGTAAAACTAACTATATGTTTGTGTGAGGTTACTATGAATCAAGAACATATATTTTTATCTACCCAATAAAATGCAATGTTATTTTGATGAGGTTGGCCTATGATGGAAACTTTAGGGCATGATGACATTTGGTAGGGTTTTAGATTTATATGAAAAATAGATCAGTGTGCCTTCACCTTTTGGTCCTGTGTGCCTGATCAAATCTATGAAATTCATTATATAATTTATTTTATACCTTCTTCATTTTAAACTCTAGATCAATAAATAATGAGGGATAAAACAAATAGATGGAAAAAATGGGTTAGTAGATAAATTTTTGTTTAACATAAACACCCCTTGTGTTGAACACTACCTACATACCAATACTTTAAAGAGGGATTAAACTCATTGTATTTCTCCCATGATATTGTGTTGTGTGTGAAATATTGGTAAAATTATATATACTAGTGCAATCCTAGTGTGACTAAGTACTTCAATAATGACTTGTGACTTTGGAGGTGCATTCAAACTTTCTCAAATCTTGTTGGGCTATATAGACTCTTGATTGGGAAAAATAGGTGTTTTCTCTCAATGTGCAGTTAGATATTTTGGTGTTTTTCAATCATATGAGAATTTAGTGAACAAATGGATAGAAAATGTGGTTTTATAGTGATCATTTTGGAAATATTTTGAATAAAATTTGTAAAATGTGCAAAATTACACATTAAGAAAATTTTAATTTGAGTAACTATTCATTATTTGGTGGGCGGATATAGTTGATAAATTCATACACTATCATTGAGCAAGATTGTGTTGAAGGAATGAACATGTCTGAAGAGAAAATATAGCTAATTGGAAGTGTGTAATATCCTAAGGATGAGTTTAGTCTATTTATAATAGGAACATTTAGTAATGATTAGTTGTTTGGAGGTATAAGTCATCCACATAGAAGTGAAGGGATGTTGGCCAAGGACCATAGAATTGGCATGCGCTAAGTGCTTGTAAGAGGATGGTCAAAAGTGCATTTTTGAGCAATAAATTTTAATTTATGCATCTAAAATTTCCCACTTTTATTATATTAATGTAGCAAAGTGAAATTACTAAAGTAAAATTAATATATATATATATATATATATATATATATACCTAAACTTACCTATGAAGAATAGTCTTGAATGTAGGCCACATGTTGAACTATGCTTCATACAAAGAACCTGAAATGAAAAATTCATAAACTGTCCTTACTTAGGATATAAATATAAATTTTTAAAAAAACATTTATAGATAAAACAATAAGTAATGTGTACACTTATTTGTGTATGCGAGCCATTATGTGTTTTGGTGCAAAAATGGTAACTAGAAAAGGTAGGACCCTTAGATATGTCTTCTTCATTGAATAACTTGGATTGGAATTTTCATTCCCAAGTCCCCATTGATATGAGAGTTTACTTAGTAATTCAAGGTGTGTTTAAACCCATCATGTCATACTAAAGGTATAAAATATCTTGGAATCGCTACATGAAATCTAATGGATCATTCTAGTGCAAAAACTAGTGCAAAAAGGTTAATCAATTGTTGTCAATAGAATGTGATTCAATTCTAATGAAAAACTCATGAAAAATAGTGTTCTAAGTGTGGTGTGTACAATATATAAATTTACATGAGTTATCATTCCTTTTTTATAAATGAGTGATAAAATGAGCAAGAAAGTGATCATGTGTCACGCACATGCCCACAATCTGATGTATGAGCATATTGATTTTGATAACTGAGTAATATCAAGTGATTTTTGAATTAAAAACTTATGTGATAACTTGAAACACATGCCTTTCATGATGCCCTTAATCTAAGAAAAATATGAGAAAAACCTAAGTATTCATATGAAATAATTTTGGATACCTATTGAAAACTACCTTGTAACTGGCTATGACTCTGATAAATTCAATAAAATACTATTTTTGACAATTGGGATGATAATTACTTATTTCATATAAACTAGATTAACATTATTGTCTATAACTATTTTTTGGGTGAAAATTGAATATGAACTATGATCAACTGAGTAAAACCTATAATTTTTTATCTATATAGTGTACTGTTGAAAATTAGTCTATAATATCCCTTCTTTTAAGGTGAGTTATGAATCCTGCATAATAACTTAGCTCAAAAGAAGAAATTCATACAAATTATGTTATTAAAAAAATGAAATATGGAGTAATAAAGATAATATTGGAGATCATGGCCTCATCATAGATAAAATGAACAATGTAGTAATAGAAAATTCATGTAGAACCAAACATACATAGTTTCATGTTGAGATAGATGTTATAAATTAAGCATACAATGAACAATGATCATATATTTTACATTGGAAAGTGATATAGATAAATTTAGAGAGAATGCACGATATTCATCATGGCATAAAAAATTTGATAAGATGAATGATATCCATCATGGAATCAAAATATAAATAACAATAGTAAACAAGTGTTATATCCATGACACAAACACAAAATCACACAAGACACACAAGAAGGCCAAGGGACCACATATAATGGAAATGGTCAAATGTCACTCACAGACATAGAAACACACAATAATGTTAAAATGTCCACAATCTAAATAATATGAATACACATAAAACATGAAGCAAAAAATAAAACAAAAAAAAATCATGATTAAATAAGTGAAGTTGATCTACATAAACAACTTGTAACATCATCTAGTAACTCATTTATCCATTAAGATAAAAAATGTGAAATTAAGTAAGCCAATAATGATTTAATGTAATGTAGGTACAATAGGGATAGTCATATAATGATAAAACTTGTGTAAACTATGCCCTAATGAACTTGATAATATTAAAAAAGTTGTCGAAGGCTTGTGATTGGTTTGAGTTTAAAAAAGTAGGGCCTATGTTATGGATAAATTTATTGGAATGAAATAAAAGCGTAGTATGTTGTTATCTATATAAGAGTAGCTTTGTCTATGTAAATTTTTTGGATATAAGACAATATCACCACCTAAAAATGCATTTATAAGTGACAACATGTATGTTCTAAAACTCACTCAAGTACACTTGTGAAGTATATTTGATATAAAAACTAGATATAAATGAGTATTACATATATTGAAGCAAAAATGAATTGATGTAAATAAAGTACACATATCATGCATAGGTCATTATTGTTATATTTTTCCATAATATTCTATTTTTTTAGTATTTTTGAATATATGAAACTGAAAAAGGAACATAATAACTAATGACTCCATCAAGAGCCTCGCAATAAATCAGTATTGTATCTTCATAGGAAGGATGACCTCTCACAAATAGAAAGTATTATGATATTGTGAAGTAACTAGTCTCAACTCAAAATTTAAAAACTGGTATAACTTAGTAATATAGGTTCCATTATTATGATCATAATTTGTAGGATACTACATATGTGGTTAAGTGCGGTGGACTCTAAGACTCTTCACAATCCATCATGGAGTATAATAAGTCTATTTTGGTTTCCTTCATGGAACACTCCTAGTATTTTATAAAATCAATATAGGATGTGTTAGAGTAGAAAGTGGCTCAATAAAATCTATTAAAAATAATTAATTTAGTGATTTTTCAAGGATATGTCTCCTTGGAAAGTTAACCACTCACTTCTAAATTCTATGAGTAGATTGAACCTATTTAGGTTGTTCAATTAAATTATGATGTTTAGGGATAATATCATTTGGTTTGATGGGTTATTCATATGGAATTCCATAAATGTGATAAAATCATTAGCAAAGATGTATTTTAAGCATCTATGTAATGTATAAGGAACTATACAAATCCATTAAATCAAGGATGTCCCAATAGCATATCAAAGACTCCTAAAATGGTTACTACTATGAACTTTGTGGCCACATGTGTGGGAACAACATGTAGTGGTAATTTTATCTCACCAATAGAACTCTTAACATGCCATTGAGTACTTTTATTACTATTATTGTATGAAATATATCTTTATCTATGTATCTAAAATGTCAGAGAAGAGTGATAGTGCACGTATTCACAAATGAACCATTATACTATGTATATGTTGATGATCAATGTAAGATTGAATGAAAAAAGAGTGTAAATCGATGTCATTATCAACTACATCATGCTTTGTGAATGTGATAAGTGATCTAGATGGTAATGAAACTTGATATGTACTAATGATTCCATTTAAATGATGTTGTGCCTCTATCTGACAATGATAAGAAGTTTTTTGAGGATGTGAATTATATGTGTAATGCACTTCTAATTTATCTATTGCTTATAGACTTATGTGCTTATGAAAAATATCATTGAATATTTTCATTGTTCAACTCTCACTTGGTTATGCCTTTGTACTTTATGTAGGTGTAATAAGTAATCATATCAATGATGTTCTCATTTATCAAATCTTGAATCTTATGTCTCAAACTAATGCATTTGTTTATAGTATGCCCTGGTGCTCTATGAAATTCAAAAAAAGTGTTTTAATCAAATCATTTTGGAAGATGTTTACTCACATTGACATATTTAATAAGAAGGAGAGATATGAGATGACATTCCAATAACTTTTACAACACCTTTTAGGGAACTTCTATTTAGTTGGTAAAACGTCTCCTTGGAGGAGCTGATAATACAATACATAAAGTAGATTCTAAAACTACATTTACTGTTAACTTTTGGTCATTCCTATTTTTAGTTGGTTTTACCTTTTATCATAGCTTACTCAAATTATTTTCATGAGAAGTATATATCAGGTTGGTTGCATACTTAAGATTATTCATTGCCAACAACTCAACCTTTCTTTCCTTATGTGGGAAATAAATTTTGAATGATATAAACTTCTTAAACATAATTTATTGATGTAGAGATGAAATCAAACTTTGCTTCAAGATGTATTAAAATTTATTATCAGTCATAGGATTTTCCATATTTGATAACATGGTCTTATACTGTAACACATATTCTGTGATAGGCTCATTAGATTCTTTTTTAAGCTAAGCAATCTTAGCATATGAAATCTTTTCACTTATATTGATTAAGAAATGTGTAAGTAATAAATCTACCAAAGGATTAAATGCATGAATTGATTGATGTGGTAAATAATAAAACCATCTTAATGCATATTATTTTAAGTTTATAGGAAATAAATTAGTCAACAACCTATTGTTGGATGCATAATCCAAGCATGTTGCATGAAATGCTCTCAAATGTTGCTCAAGCTCACCTTTACAATCATGCAGTGTAAGTTTAGGTGTCATAAAACCAATAGGTAAAAGATAGGATGAAATATGCTAATCCAATAAACTATGTAATAAAATCTCTAAATCAAGTGGATAATTAGGTTTTGATCACCTTGTTCCAAATGTAACACCTTAGATTGCATGGGTAAAACCTATTTCATAAGGGAATGCACATTAGGACTAGAATGTGTCCTAACCAAAGGTGGTGGCATAAATTATTTAATAATAATTTACTCATTGATTTTTTAAAACCCTTGTATTTCCCCCATAGTAGATGACAATACAAAATTTCTATCGAATGGTGTAAATAAATGTGATGAACCCATAATAGTTAAATTTTAAGATGTATTACCCATGCTTGGACTTTTTATTTACAAAATAATGTTCAAAATTGTATGATAATCCTGACGTTGTTCATGGATTTCTTCTCAAAATTTCTTAATATTTTATACTTCATTAAGCTCTAGTTATTCATTACCTATAGGTGGAAGGACATATTTATTTTCATCTTAATATTCAATGTTGTCTTGATTATATTGTTAATGATATGATGTATTATCATGCATTTATACATATTTAGTTTATTCATTAGTATCTGAGGGTCCTAATATACCCTTTTTATTATCAATTTTATGTGCCTTATCAAAATAAATATGATTATGTTTTTATTATCCATTTTTATTAGATGGGGTAAATGCTTTTAAATCCAAATCTATGAACCAGATAAGTGAAAGTTTTGATTACTGGACCCACAACCAAAGAAAGGGTTTTGAATGATGGACCCATAACCAAGAGGTTTTAGAGTATCCCAAAACCTTTACAAGGCACAATAAGAGGGTTTTAAGGGTCCCACAACCATAACAAGCACAACTAAAGGGGTTTGAAGGATCCCATAACCTTGAAAATCCAAACACCAAGAGGGTTTTAAGGATCCCATAACCATAACACCAAGAGGGTTTGAAGGTTCCCACAACCTTAGTACAAACAAAGAGGTTACTTTTCAATGAAACACAAATAATGAATTCAATTCAACATAACTTCCCTAGAACTTTCACTATAAAATAAGAGCCCACCAAGAGCAAAAGGTATTTTGCTAGTATTCTACCTCCTGGGAATCTCTGCACATCCTCTACAATTGAATCACAATAAGTGGACTTTCCCTCCCACTGAACCAAACAACAACTAAATCATAATAAGGAACTATCCAACTTATCCTTAGTAATATAGTGATATTGTAATACAAAATAGGGCTTTTCAGCCAAACATAATCAATACACATATATTCTAGGACAAAACCCATAAATCAAAAGAGACAAGGGTGGAATACTCTATCATCCAATATAATAATATAAGTTTTGGTGTGGTTTCCTCTATCTACCACAAAGAGGGATCATAAATATCAAACCAAACTCCATATACCCTTGTGAAGATTCCTCTATCAAGGTTTATGCATCATTAACTTGAAGTTCCTAAAATAGATGAATAGGGGTGTCATCAAGGTTTATGTAGGAACCCAAACCTAGAACCCAATTAAAATAGTGCATGATCTTGCACATAAATCTAAAAAAAGTGAAAATAATTTATTATCCTCACCTAGTTTGAGAATAATGGTATGTATTCCTCTATCCTCCACATAAACAAAAAATATTTTGGTGGGGCAACCTCTATCCACCACCATTAACCTCCACATGAAACAATAGCTACCAACACTCTCAAAATGTAGTTGAAGCTTCAAAACATCAACCAAGAAGTAGGAAAAGGCCCCCAACCTCACCAATTAAGGAATTCTACCAATCCTTCATATTATCAGACATAGTTTTGAGACCAAGTATCTACTACCTATATTCACTAAATCTTTTGCTCTAGTTTTTATGGATAGACACCACCCAGAATTTGTCATTCTAGCATTTAGGGTACACCAATCATCTACTTTGCTTCTTTCACACCCAACAATCCATTCAAACTTATGAGGGATGGCCTTGGTGATGTAGAAGACCCTTGCTCCTCCCTAATCTGAACTATATTTATCTCCATGATCCTCTTGCCATCCTTTCTACCAATGACATGTTCAAAACTCCCTCTTCCTACTTATCTACTGAGTGTAATGAAGCTATCTAAGGAAATTTTCACTCAAAATGATCCTCAGCACATCTTCTTGATTTGGGTCAAAGTCTTCCTCATCTTCCTCCTCCTAGTTCTGACCTAAGTTTTCTTGCCCACGGGATGAATTCAAAATCCTTCCTCTGATCCTCTCCATCATTATTTCAAAGTGGTATGAGTATGCTCAGCTTGAGTACCACTTAGCCTTACACTTATTCTAATATAAATAGGAACAAATTTCTTAGATTGTATAAAATATGAAATTGAAACTTGGAACATTGTTGTTAAAAAATAATTTATCAAATATGAAAACCCTAATACAATAATTACAAATAATATAGAGAAGGAAAGAAACCCTAAAATGAATGGTTTGGGTTTTGAATTATTCAACAATAGACATGTTCACCAATATTTTTATCAAAAATTGGGATAAATAAATCTTACTTATGATAAACCATTACATAAAATCAAAATGAATAAAATATTTAATAAATCAAATAAACTAATATGGAACTTGTTAAAAATAGGAAAAAACTAAAGGGATAAAATACCAAAAGGAATAACTTAGCTAGAAATCAAATATGCAGGATTGTGACTAAGACTGTGAAAATAATTATATGGTTATGTGAGGTCACTATGACTCAATAAAATGGATTTTCATTTACCTGGGATAAAGTCACCCTATTTAGATGAGATCAACCTATGCTAGCATCTATAGGACACACTAGCATTTAGTAGGGTTTTACCTTTCTATGTAAAAATATATTGGTGTACCTTTGGCTGATGGTTCTATGTGCATGATCAAATCTATGAAATTCATTATGGAAATTTTTTGTATGTCTTCTTCTTCACTTGAACATGTTCACCAATATTTTTATCAAAAATTGGGATAAATAAATCCTACTTATGATAAACCATTGCATAAAATCAAAATGAATTAAATATTTAATAAATCAAACAAACTAATTTAGAGCTTATTAAAAATAGAAAAAAACTAAAGGGATAAAATACCAAAAGGAATAACTTAGCTAGAAATCAAACATGCAGGATTATGTTTACGACTGTGAAAATAATTGTATGGCTATGTGAGGTCATTGTGACTCAATAAAATGGATTTACATTTACTTGAGATAAGTTCACCCTATTCAGATGAGGTCAACCTATGATAGTATCTATAGGACACACTAGCATTTAGTAGGGTTTTATGCCTTCTTCTTCACTTTAAACCCTAATTAAATATATAATGATGGATAAACATAATAAATGGTCAAATTTCTTAGTGGTTAAAGTTGTGTTTAACATCAACACTCCTTGTGTTGAATGTTTCCTACATTCTGATACTCTAAAGAGGGATCAAAATCCATGTAGTTATATCATGCTATGGTGGTGTGTGTGAAATACTAGTGAAATTATATATGTTGATTTAATCCTAGTGTGATTAAGTGTTTTAACAATGACTGTGACCTTGGAGGTGTATTCAGATTTAGCTTACAGCTACTTGGAATATGTGGACTTTGAATTAGGAAGAATAGGTAATTTCATCTGAATGTGCATTTTTATATTCTAGTGATTTTCAATCATATGAGACTCTAGTGAAAAAAATGCTATAAAATATGGCTTTATAATGATCATTTTTTAATTCCTTCGAATGGGACTTATGAAACATGCAAGATGAACTGTTGGGAGAATTTGAATTTGAGCAACTAACCATTATTTTTTAGGAGGATGCAACCAATAGATTCAAACACTAATGACAAGTGGGATTATCCTAAAGGAGCGACCTTGTCTGAGAAACAAAGATATCTAAGATGGAAGTGTGAATAAGTCTAAGGATGAGCTTAGGCTATTTAAAATGAGGAATAAGGACATTTAAGAATCATTAGTTGTTTGGAAGTATAGGTAATTCACATAGAAATGAAGGAATGGTGGCCAAGGGCCATGGAATTGGCATGAGATAATTGTGTATAAGAGGATGGTCATAAGTGCATTGTTTTATAAATAAATGTTAATTTATGTTTCTACATCTAGAAAAGAGCAAAAAAATGTGATGCAATTTTCTTTAGCATTCATGTTGACATCTATGGATGACAACTAACTTAACATAGTGTTGAAGGAACTCAAGTACTCTATAATTATGTCACCATTAATCATTAAAAATGAGTGTAAATTATTTCACAAGAAACATTATTTGACCATTGACCTAGGTTGGTATAATGTTCCTAATTTATCCCAATTAAGTGTCAATATTTTCAAATGGAACATTTAGTATTACTAATCTAATAAACATGATCTGATAGAGATTCTTAATTTATTATCAATATTTTCTAATTATTTTGATTTCATTATGATGGGTGGTATGTATGCAACAATAATCCACTGATCTTTATCTATCAATAGATCCTCCATTTTTAGTTTCCATAACTTAAAATTTTGAGTAGTGAATTTCTAAATTTGTATCCTCATGTTTTCAGTTATTTTTGTTTTTCACCAGATGACCTTGTGAAAACCCTACTTTAAGGAGACCATTTACTACAAGTATTTCCAAATTATACAAAGCTTAAAACTAATCTCTCATACCAAATGTTGAAAATTAACTCATGCATGAAAAAAATGATAGATAAGATTTCAACTATGTGAATCTGACAAAAAAAATATAATGATAAATTGGACCATATTACAATGCTAAACCAAGTCTAAACTTTATGTAACCTTCATACATTTATTTATTATATATTAAAATACACACACTTGACCATGTGTATTAAACATTAAAAAAACATTTTTTAAAGATATCATTCCTTAATAGAATTGTGCCTTTCATTAGGATATTAAATTTTAAACTTCTACATAGTAAAGGAATCTACATTCAAAAAATATTGATCCAAGTGAACAAAATGTAATGCTCCTTGAAAAAATGTGTTATAAAACATCCAAGATGTTAATAATACTTTTATAGTTTGGCATATATAACTATACAAGTGTATAAAACACCTTTAGATAAACTTTCATTTATCTACATGTTGCATAGTTCCTTATAGCACCTTACTACAACTCAATCATTGCACATCGCTTTGAAATATACTATATTTAAATGAAACTAAGAATAATATTCTATGAAGCTTATCTCATACATTTAAATCCTTACATAACTATCATAAGTAGTCTCTAGACAAGTTTGCACTATCATCTCTACTTTTGTAATCAACTTGCACACAATATAGATTCCACACAATTTTCATTGTTCAAATTCATGCAAATTTGAGACATTTCCATAAAAATGTAGAGATTTGTGAGGAATTTATAAGGGGCCTTGGTATCTTATATAAAATAATAGCATTCACTAGTCACCTTATAATATAGTTCATTTTCATAGATGTAAAATTATTTATGCATTACAAAAGTTATTGGATGGGTTGTATCTTTATCACATAATTAATATAATAACTTATCATACATTTAAATCATGGGATTAACTTTAGGATCTAGTCCATCATTAGTACACTTAATTCATAGCTTTCAAATTTGGCATAATATTACTATGCACTTTAGATCCATTCGGGAACCTTGTGGTAGTGCACAATAAGATTCATGATAGATATAAGGTTTTTGGTAATACACTATGTCCATTGGATATTCTTGCACCTATCAATTAAATTGAATCATTTATGTGGGAATTTAATGGTCATGGTGATCTAATAGGTGCTAAAAGGGTATAATTCTTAATTGTTTAGCCATTTATTATTAGGTAGGTAGTATAGTAGTAGGTAAAGGGGATGACATGTTACCTATGTTGTGTTATAGTGTATCAATTTGTGTTACTATGTAATATTCTATATTTCAATGTATTATCATCAAGACTGTGTTAAATATTTAATGTTTTTAGTTAGTTTCTAAACACTTCGTGTAAGGAGGTGGGTCTTGCACCTATATAAACGTGCCCTTAATCCCATGATTAAAAAAAGAAGATATCAATGTGATTATATGATCATATATCATGTCAATTATAGTTTGGTGAATAGGAAGCTATACTTATAAATACCACAAGTTAGTAACCAGAGATCTATGGATTTGGTTTTGTACCATATCTTGTTTGTGAGATTGTTATAGGTGTGTATGTGCATTACAATTCCTAAAAATAAATTCAATAAATATCCAAGTTGTTTTTAATTTACATTTTTTATGTATTCTAATGGGTACATGTTATAAGGCATCTCTTAATTTATAACCCTAACAATAACTACATCATTTGGTATCTGAGCAAAGTTTTAGTCCTTTCAAATTAGTGTTGCTTTTTGCATTTATGAATGTGGATAAAAATTTGTTGTGGATGTATTCTACTGATATTTTTTGATAGATGGTGTAGAATATATTTGATTTATAATTAAATGTCATAAAGAGGAGGTTTGTGTGGTTTGAATGCAAAAATGTCATGAATGTATGTAGTGTTAAGACATATAGTTATGACAAGATTAAAGAGAGATATACAAGTTTGATTATATGTTATGGAGTTATTTAAATGTTAAATCATTGTGGTAATGGATGATGAAAGTGATGATTAATTTATATAAGTGTTTGAGAACTAGGTCACAAAGGAAGTGGTTGATGAAATTTAATATCATTTTTTTTTAGATGGGAGAACGACTAGTAAACCAAATGTGGACTATGGAAGTTATTTTGGAGTTTGAGTCTATAACAACTCATTGACTGGACCATTGATTTGGATAAATATTTTAAGTATGATAGTATTTAATATCCAATGAAAGTCATTTTTTCTAGCATAAAGTTGAAAGGTCACACATCCTTATGGTCAGAGTGTGTTCAATCTAAAATATTGCATAAAAGAAAAGATAAGATTAAAACTTGGAATTAATCACAAAGATAAAGGATAAATTCATTCATTTTGATTATAACATGAGTTTTTTCAATAATTTTAATAACATGTGACAAAATGAGATGAGTGTAAGTGATTACACTAAAGAGTTCCATAGAATTGCAATCAAATTGGATCACATTGAAGATGATAATGAGAATACGTTGATGTATGTAAATGGGCTACACATTCCAATTCAAAATGAGTTTTGTATGATAATATTGTCATTTATTAAAGAATCCAATCAGTGCACTAATAATAAAAGGAAACTTATCATAAAAACAAAAATGAATAATGCAAGGAAAATGAAAATTCATAATGGACATAGACAAAGAGGTGGAAATGACAAAGATTATTTTTTTAAATAAGGAAATGAAAATAATTTATAGAAAAATGATGTTAATACTCAAAGAGGTAGATTAATTTTAATAGGTAGGAGATCCTATGGATGTAGTAGACATTGTGGATTCCATAATACATGTTTTATATGTTGTGAAACTATACAATGAGCATTTGAGTGTATACATATGCATGATGAAGGTGTTAATAAAATTTATGCTAGTGTTCAAATCACAAAAACTAATGAGGAAAATGTATTGCCTATCCATAATAAATATGAGCTAAAAACTATAGAGGCTCTCATGATGAAGAAGGTGTTTTTGAAGCCTAAAACATAAGATAATAGTCATGTGCAAGGAAATAATTCCTTTAGAACAATTTAAAATTATAGAGGATAGTGTTATAAATTGATTATTTATATTCATATTACAAATAATATTGTTTCATAATATATGGTACAAAGGCATATTTTGAATATTATGAGTTATTACTAATCCAAATTAAAAAAACTATTAAAAATAAGTTGGACTTTATCATAAATAAGTTATAATTATTAAAAATAAACTACATCCATACAATCTATTTGTAATTCATCTAAGTTATTTACAACTAAAGCTAACATTTTTGAATAACTAAGAAAAATTTGGATTTATGGATAGTTTACATTCGATTAAACTATTTGAAATAAATTGGGATCGTTATAAATAAACTCCACACATCCAATGTTTTTAGAATGAGTCCAAATTATTTCTAATTTAAAAATCAATATATTTGAAATAATTTGGACTATATTTGAAATAAAGTGGACAAAATTTGAAATAAACTAAATTATATTGGAAATAAATTATATTATATTTGAAATAATTTGGAATTTTATTTAGATTTAGTTGATGATAATGTTATTAAAATAATAATTTATAATCAATTAATACATCGAAAATAAAATTCCAATGAGGTGGGGGTGAATTGGTGAGGTCACTTGGATGTATCCAAGTCCACCAAGGTTCAATTTCCATTGAGGCATGTGAGGTTGGATGTGTTTGTTAGTAGTGGTATTGGTTTTGATAGAATGTGTAGGTGGATTTGTGGTAGTTGTGTTATATTTGATAACAGTGGTATTATAAGATGGTTTAAGTATCTTATAGTTGGTGGGCTATAGTGTCCCATCTTATGGTAGATCTAGTAATGTCAAAATTTGGTATGGTTTGATAGTTGGATTAGCTTGTGGTTTGTGGGCTATTGTGTCCCATCAAAGTAGTATTGTTACTGGGAATCTAGGCCCCCAATTGTGTCCCAAACTGGTTGGAGCTCTGATCAAAATCATATAGGGTAAGGATCCCACCAAAACCAGTAAAAATCCAAAAAATACAATTAAAATAATCATTCAATGAAGATATAGTTAATTTTTAAATATCTAACTTTTTTAAACAATGTTGCACAGAAGCTATCATGTATTTTATGCTTTCCCCCAAGAATGTGATTAAATAGGTCATTTTGATTATCCAATCCAATTTATGTTTGTGGATTTCATCTTAGATATGTCTACTTGAAAAATGCATAGCTTATTTTTGATGAAATAGACTTTATATTATTAATATGAATATAACAACATTTATAATACTATTCACAAAAATGTTGGTGATAAGAGAGAATGCCATAATGACACACTAGGCCCAACGTAGGAAACCCAAGTGAGTCCAAATCCAATAAACATAGAAACAAACTATGTTAATCTTATAAAATATTTAATACATTAAAAAAAGTATTTAAGTAGTAGTGGTAAAGAGACCAACAGAGAAGGGATCATGATCAGGGATCACCTAATCCTAAACTTGGAAGATATTTCCCTTCAACAATAGGGTCCCATCTAGACTAGGAGGCATGTTGGTCACCTTCTTCTTACACTTCATTATCTTAGATAGAGTGATGATGATAAATCAACTTTGGGAATTTAAATTAATGAACATTATATTTTTTAATTGAGAAATCATCTCCAAATGTCCCTTTAAAAATAACCTCATTCAATTTATTTATATTTTTTTGAAGGGTTTGGAATATTTTTTACTTATAGAAAACATGAAATATAAGGTTGTCTAATCCATGGCTTTCATTATTAGTCTCAAATGATTGTCCTCTATCATTGATCAAAGACAAACTTGATAAAAATATTATAGTGTTTCCAACAAAATTTACTTGGTGTGTTATCAAATTTAGTACAACATATTTTATTCCCCTTTACATATATTTTCATGTCTATTGTTTTGTGTGCAACAAATAATAAGTCAACCAACCTAAAAATCAACATTTTTTTGGAATTTGGTTTTAATGCCACCTTCTTCAAAATGTTTGCACTTTATTACGAAGGAAAATATAACTTAGCAATGTTTAGTAATTAATGTTATTTGGTGGGATTTTTTTTAACAAACATAAGAATTAGAGTAATACTTTATTTATTTTCAATGTATTTATAGTAATACTTTATTTATTTTTAACGTATTTACAATTCATTATTTATTTTTAAAAAAAAATCAAATTTCACATTAAAGCTCTTAAGAGAATAGGGACATCAATATAAATTAAAATAGGAAGAAAATTTCCATTGATTTGTTGAAGGAAAACATGATAGGATAGTGTTTTGTTGTATTAAAATGTGAGATACTAAAATAGTTTTAAGAAATTTTAATAGTATACTTAATTTTAATTTTTTAATATAAATAAAAACCAAACATTATATCCATCCCATTTTTGTTAAAAAAAACATAGAATCTGGTATAGAAAATATTCAAATAAATACTCTGAGTAAAAAATTAAATGTATTAACAATAGTGTCTTTCATATGTGTATTGGATATAGGTGCTAAAAATGAGAGAGGTATTTCACCTTGAAAATGCAAATACATATAAAGTTTATAGAATTCAAGTTTATAAAATATATCTTTAAATAGAAACAATCTTATGAATTTTTTGGTGATGTTAATAAATGAATTATCATGACCATCTACACAATGTCATAGCCATTGAGGAAATAACTCTAATCTCTCACTTATGACATAATATTAATAATCCATTTTCCCTATAGGTTGACTCAAAAAATTGTATGAGAGCTTAGATGAATACATTTCAAAAATTTAATAAAATTTCTAATAAAAACTTACAAAATTAAATTTAAAATTAATCGGATCTAGATTCGACTAATAGGGAAGTCACATACAATGTTTAATGTCCACATTACAATCAGTGTTTTTTTTTTTGAATTTATACTAATGTGACAATACTGGAATTAATTAAATTAAATAGCACATTTATTATGTAGTAATTTATTGTTCAACCACTTAATAACCATTCTGGTGTAAGAGATCAAGTTTGGGATTTGTCTTATTTATTTTTATAATAAGTTCCATAAATATATTTTCAATGGAATTACTTGCCTTTAAACCATACCAATATAATTGTCAGCCCAACCCTTGTACAATAGGTTGAACCAACTCATCTTAATCCACATAAGCTCTCATTCAATGCTATTAAACCCCATTTACTTCTTTGAGTAAGTATTACATAACATTAAATTAGAAATAATTAAAAATACTAGGTCTTTCTCTTGTGTGTTTCCATGATAGTGTCATAGATGAATTAGGACATAACCCAAGAGTAGATATGGTTTATTAAGTACAACTACTTGTTGAAATTTAACAGTTAATAGTGTCATAGTTTAAAATAAGAAGCAATAAAATTATTCCCTAATATCAAAAGAAACAACTGAGCATATAAAGAAATCTTTTTTAAGTGTTATACAATATAATTCACATCCTTATAATTTTATATTGAAAACAAGGTATTTCATTCTATCTCAAAATATTAAAATGAATTTAAGGAAACATTGAATCCTTTACCATATAATTTCATCCAATTAAGATTAGATTATATCTCTTGTGGTAAAATTTATAGGGTTTAGATCCTGACCCATTCTTGGCACAACCAATAATATCATGATCACTATTATAAAGTTTCAATAATTATTACTTTATCATTTACATAATCAATATTTTCCATAATACCTAGCCTTTCATAATAGGGTAGTATAAAGGAAGTCAAAGAGGTTTTGTAATTATTTCCATGGTTCGATGAAATAAACTAAATAAGACTTCATAAATCCATGATAGTGTAAAGAGCATGTCCTTGAATTCATATATAATATTAGTGTATAATGAAATTAACACATGCATTATTTTTGGGCTAGTTTCAATTGGGAATTAAACATTTTATCATATGTAACCATACATATATTTATTTGATCATTATTTTTTAATGAATCTTTATAAGCTTTCAACCTAAATTGAATATTATCATATATAAATGTCAAATAATTTATATTCTTTAGGTCACATGGGAGTACTATATTTAGACTCATTGATTAAATTTGATGACATTTTCCATGTGGTCATGGTCCTATAAGTTTCAAATCTGTAAACATTTAATAGACCACACTAATAACTTAGTGACAATTCCTCCTCCCTTGATTATAGTTTCTAGTCATTTTGTAAGATGATGTATCTTGTATCAAGCTAGATTCGTGAATTATCAATGTTTATTTAATATGATGCACATTTTAAAATTGAAAACCTATAACTAATTACAAGACAAAAATGCTATAAACTCTCCTAAAGATTTTTAGGATCTATATAATCAACCAAAGGTCATCATGATATTTAAGATTCATTATAAAGTATGGAAGAGACCATGTCTAGCTATCCCAAGATGTGGTACACTTACCATTAGTGTTCCCCATCCCAATAACATGTGAAATTATGTTGATTTAAAATTGTTTTCATGGCCCAAATGTTTTTAAATCATGACATTGTAAAGAATTACAAAACCTCCTACAACAACATATTACAAATAATAAAATTGCCCCATTGGATGGTGCCTCTAACAAGAATATAGTATATAATATTTCAAATGATCATGATGAAGTTTAATAGTATTTTAAAAATTATATGAGTGAGATTAGACTTTATATAATGAGATACAAAGTTTAGGTATTTTTTCCATTCTTTCCATAGTCTTAAAATTTTCATTCAATATAAAATCATGTTTCAGAGTCATCTCAGACACAAGCAAAGTAGTACCAAATTGATATTAATATAGTATACACAAGCCAAAGGTTTATTTAATGTGTATATATTTGATATATATAATAATTTTATTACCTTAACTAAACATTTGAATAATCAGACACCAAAACTTAAGTATAATAAAAAAATTGTCAAACTGAGCCAACACACAAATATGTCTTGAGAAGACCTTGACATAATATGAGGTCTCAGTAAGTAAAATCAATTTTTTATGATATATGCACAAAATAGGATATTTAAAACCCATATATATTATATATTATCCCAAATACAAAATTGTTTTAATGGGAAAAGAGAGGGAATGTAAAGGAAACTAATCTGGATAGGGAGAGGTCAGTAATCTTGTATCATTAGATGAGGATGATGAAGGGAGAGAAGAGGAACCACATGGTCATGCACCAATCCCATAAGAAACAATAACTATTTTATGGGGTTTTTTATAAAAAGGAAGAGAGATAGAGAAGGATAAATTCCCCTTTCTAAATACAAGACAAAATACCAAATATTTTCAAACAATGATAGAAAATAAAATCAAATATCTTAAGCGGATCTAGTTAAACATAAGACTCATTATAACAATGATTATTTTATTTTTATATATCCATTCATGAAAATTGAGGGCCTATATATTAGGATCCATTTCTTAATGGTAGAGATATCTTAAAGAATACTAGAAAATACTCTCATAGGTAAATTCCTTAGACTTGGGCCAAATATTAATGTAGTCAAAAATTGGGATTATCAAAAGTGTAAATTGAGAGGTCAAGTATATATTTATACATTGAATAAAGTATTCTTATTTATCTTATTTCAAAACCATGAATATTATGTGATAACACTTTTAAATGGACCACGGTTTTTAGGTAAAATAACACTATTCTTGAGAAAATTAAAATTAGGTTTTGACCTAGATAAGGAGACTATAAATGTGATGCATATTTATGTTAGACTTACATAATTACTCATATAATTTTGGGAAAATAAATTTATGATGGTAATTACTAAAACATTTGGAAAACTTATTAATTTTGATGTCTAATAAATGACTGGTCTATGTCAGAATTTTTGTAAATGTAAGTGGGGATAAGGATCTCTTTTCGTTATCAAACTATATTACAAATATGAAAACTAGACCTAGAAGATTGAATATGAGAAAACCTCTTCAGTATGTCTCAAATTCCATAAATTGGGATATTTGGAAAGAAATTTTTTAACAAAGAAAAATAATGAGATGATGTGGAAAAAGAAGGAAAATATCAACCAAAATTTAACATAGGTAGATAAGGATAAGGTTATATGATTAAAAAATATGAGGTAGTAATAATTAAGGACAATTTTCAAAGACAAGGGAAAAAATGATAATTATGGAAAGTTTTCATGCTCAGCCCCTTTGCAAAATAATGTTCTATAGGTAGAAATTATGCTTAGAAAAGGAGATTTTTAAGAAAAAATTAAGGAATAGAATGAGGTAAACAAGGGTAAAGTATTTTTAAAAAATCATAAGGGAATGGTAAAAGAACAAAGAGATCATGGGATTTTATATAATAATAATATATAAGTTAAGGAATATTTATAGCTAGCTTTAAAAGAAGGGGAAATTAGACTTAAAGAGAAGGAGAGCAGTGAAATGTCCCCTTTCTCAAATACTAAAAAGGAAACCATGAAGGATACACCACTTTGAAATTGTAAATATAAGTTTGGGTCGAGTTTTGATAAGGATTTATAATAGTAAGAATTTTTTCCATGATCACTAGATAAATCTATGGATTATACAAAAGATTCCATTCCTTCGAACTTTGAACAAGTCATGGATCAATCATATTTTGGGATAACTAAAAATAAAAAGAAGGAAATTGATCTAGGACTAGAATAAAATAGAGGAAGCTTGAGTTTAAAGGATGTTCATAATAGAGAAACAAAAAAATAAGTTTTCATTGGAGCCATATAAATTTGAAACTAATTGAATCCAAGCCTTTAGTCAAGAGCTGTAAATGAATATTATTTCATGGAATGTAATAAGGTTAATGTTATGCTCTTAACACATACCATGTCTATAGATATGTGTGATAAAATTTTGGCTTACATAAACTTTCATATTATCTTGTCACATTTATCTATTATTATTACATTGTTATTAGGGTCAAACTATGTAATAACCATGGCCTAAGTAGAGTATATATATGAGGTAGTAGTTATTATTTGATCATCATATTGAAAATTCCATTATTATTGCATTTTTTTTGGAAGTTTCCTCATCAAAGTGGATTGGTCATATTTATCGAGTATTCTTATCTTTTATAAATTATTGTTATGGATTTACTAATTCTACTCATATTCATATGATATATTAGTCCACTAGTGTGAATTTTCTAAGTAATTTCATAACAATGGGTATCAAAGCATCAATTTGGGAAAGTTTTTGTCATGTATTTTTTTTTAAGATATGGTGTAGTTTTTATCCTAAGAAATGAAGGATTGAAAAAATAACTTGTAATCTGAGAAGAATTTATTTTTTTCATCACTATACTATTATTTGAAGTCTTTTTTTTTAAGTTATTTTTATCACACCCTTGTGCATATTAACAATCATTATATTCATCTTTAAAATATTATCATAATGGTATAATCCATCGATAAAGTTTAATTTGGGCCTAAAACCCTCAACCCTAAGGTTCCTCCATGGCTAGTCTAAACACTCATGGATGTAGGAAAGGGGAAGACACTCCAAAAATACCTCCCAAGGACAACATGGAATCCAAAACTTCAGGTCCATTGGTTTTTGGGATGGTCTACCAACTTTAGCCAGATATGAAAATTATGGTGAATAAATAAAATATCGATGTAATAAAATGGGACATTACTATGGTAAAAGGAGGAATTGATGATGTGAATTCTTAGTTGGAAACTATCAGTGGTTAGTTGACCACTCTTGTGGCTGATCTTCAACCAAATAATCATCCATCACTCTATTTATGTTATTCCAACAAAAATAATCAAAACTATAATACTAGTTCAAAGAACATGATGCCAAAAGTGGAAGTGTACAAATTTTATGGTAAGGATCCACTCCCTTGGATCAATCAAATGGAAAATTTATTTGATCTACATCAAACACATGTGTAAAAAATGTGGTCATGATATCTCTATATTTAGAACCTGAGAATTTCATCTGATATAGGTGGTTGTGTGTTCAAAAGAAAACTAAGGGCCTTCCTATTAGCTAGTTAGTATTTATTGATGAGATGTATATGCACTATCAAAACAACATCTTAGAAATCTACTTCAATCAATTATCAAAGTTGCAACAAATAGGTCATGTCAAAGATCATATTTGGTAATTCTACAAGATATCCTTATGTGTGGATGACATTATTGAGGATAACATGAATGGCATATTCTTGGGTTGGCTCAAAGATAAGATCTAAATTGATGTTCACATGTTTGATCCAAGTTCAACATTTGAATCCATATATTTAACAAGAAATATAGAGTAAATAGATATGGTGAAATGAAGGGATTTCAATACTATTAGAGAATGTAATTCCCCCATAAATTCATTTCCTTAGCCTATAAGATTGACCCCTCAATAAATTAAAGACAAACATGAAAAAGGGTTGTGTTTTGGCTATGATATCAAGTGAAAAAAAGGGCATAAATGTGTTGAGAATAATTTTTTCTACATTTAAGGACCCAATGAATATGAAGAATATAATACAACCTCAAGTGAGTGTGAGGAACAAATAGCAGAGTAATATGTAAACTCCCACCCTAATTAATCTCTTGTCATACACTTTTGGATATTAGCATGCATTAAACTCTTAAGTTTGTGGGATTCCTTCATAAATATATGGTGACTATGTTGATTGACTTATGGATTACACATAACTTCATCAACATTGAGTTTTCCACTCATTTAAACTATTCCATTTACCAGACTCCAAAATTTCAAGTCATGATTGTAAATGGTGGCATAGTAATTTTTTATGGAAATTACATTGTATTAATTTTTCTATGGGAGACTATAGGTTTGATTCTCCTATGTTTATGATTCATGTGGGTGGAGTAGACATTATTTTTGGAGTGCAATGGATTAAAATCTTGGGAGAAATAGAGATGAATTTATAGGAATTGTTCTTGCACTTTCATTCCGAAGGTAGGAAATTTGAACTACATGGATTACATGAAAAATATCCATAATTGGTTAGTTCACATCAAATTATGAAGATTATAAAAAAAGAGTTGAAGGATTTGTAAAATGATTTTTTCCATAGAAATCCAACCAAAAAGGCATCCACACATCCTGATCTCTAGAATTTTTTTGATAACCACTCAGTTGTGTTTGGCACCACATGAACAAGAATACCACCAATTAAAGAACATGATCGTGCCATTCACCTGCTCCTAGGTAGTCAACAATAAAACATTTGACCATATAGATATCCATATTTCCATAAGAGTGAAGTTAAAAAATGGTACATGAGATGTTGGATGTAGATATTATCAGGCATAGTCAAAATAAATATTCATCCCAAATTATAATGGTGTATGAGAAATATGAGACTTGGAGGATGTGCCTAAATTACAAATAACTCAAAAAGTACACCATAAAAGATAAGTTCCCCTAATCTAGTAATTTTTTATTTTCTAGATTAATTACATGGTACTATTTATTTTACAAAACTAGATCTTTGTTTTGGTTACCATTAAATTTAGATAAGATATGAGGATATTCCTAAAACAACTTTAAAAACTCATGAAATCTATTATGATTTTATGGTCATGTTGTTTAGTCTCACAAATGCACCATTTGCATTTTGAATTTTGACAAACATTGTGTTTAGGCCTTTTTTGAATAAATTTATGTTGGTGTTTTTACATGACATCCTAATACACAACAAAATAGGGAAGAACATTTATAACATGTGAAACAGATAACGTTAGTTCTAGAACAATATCAACTTTTGGGAAAACATTCAAACTATGATTTTAGATTCCAATAGGTGGAATACTTGGGTCATAATGTTTCACTTGGATTCAAGTTTGACCCTCATAAAATCAAAGCTAAGATGGAATGGTAGGTGCTAAAAACCCTCAATAACCTTAAGCTTTTTTTTTTGGCTAACAAGTTACTATCATAGAATTATGAAAAATTAAGATAACTTAGTGGCACTACTCACATGATTATTAAATAAAGACTTTACATTGTAATGATATAACCACCAAGGCATTTGAGAAGCTGAAGGAGACTATGTGCATGCACCACTCCAATTTTGGCTACTCTTGATTTTTCCAAATTTTATGTTGTTGAATGTGATGCATCATGTTATGCCATGGAGATAGTACTCATTTATGTAGGAAGTCCCATTGAATTTTAATGTCATTAAATCAAGGTTAAAAATAGGTTAAATCCAATCTATGAGAAAGAGATGTTAACTATTATTCGTGCAGTTGAGCAATGGAGACCTTATCTAATGGGTAGACACTTTAAGATAAAAACTGATCATGATAGTCTAAAATATTTTTTATAAAATTGATTGTCATTAAAAGAAAAAAAAATTCTAACTAAAATGTTGGGATATTACTTTGAAATCATCTATAAGAAAGGCAAAGAGAATTTTTTTAGCATATGCACTATCGAAGAAGGATAAATCAAATGAGGCATTGTTATGTGCAATGACCATTTAGAATGTATATTTGTTGGAAGAGGCATTATCATAGTAGAAAAATAATAGGGATACATAAGTTCTAATAAAAAATACCCAACATGGTTATGATGCCTCAGAAGAATTTGAGTGGAAAGGGAATTTATTGTGGTATACATATCACTTATACCTATGTAATAATTATATCCTCAAGCACAAGATCCTTAAAGAGATTCACGCATATCCAATAGGGGGCACTCAAAACCAAGAATGATTTATTTTGGGGAGGAATTAAGGGGTTTTATATAAATTTATGGCTAAATTCATGGTGTGTCAAAAAAAACAAGGGTTAAATAATTAATACACTTGGTATTTTGAAATATTTACCCATTTCTAGCCAAAGATGGAAGGAGGTCTCCATGGATTTCATTAGAAGTTTGTTGAGGTCTGAAGGAAAAAATGTTATCATGGTAATTTTGGATAAGATTATAAAACATTCTCATTTCTTCTCCTTATCATAGCCATTTTTATCTACTACAATAGCTTTTACCTTTCTAGATACAATTCAAAAGTTACATGGTGCTCCCAAGATCATTGTAAGTGATCATGATCCCATCTTTAGTAGTAATTTTTTGAAAATTTTATTATCCTATTTGGGCACTCAGGTGGATCATAGATTATCATATCATCCCCAATTTGATGGGAAAACATAGGTGTTCAAAAATTACTATAAGGGTATCTCTGTTGTTTTGCATCAGATAAAAAATAATGGTGGGTTCATTAGATGCCACTGTAAGAATGGTGGTATAACACTTCCATCCATTCCTCTTCCAAAATTTTCACATTTATGTCACTTTATGTTTATTATACCCTATCCATCACTTCATTTTTATGGGTTTATCCCAAGGCTCTATTTTTTAAATAACACATTTAACATCAACATGAGGTACTAGCTAATCTAAGAAAGAATTTAACAATGTCACAAAATAGAATAAAGTACCAAGTAGATAATAAACATAATGAAAGGCATTTTTATATGAATGATTAGGTTTTTGTGCACTTTTATACATATAATTATATGTCTCTAAAGTAATATAAAAAGGATAAAAATCTTTTTCCTAAGTATTATGGCCCTTATAATATCCTATAAAAAATTACTAGCATTGCATACAAGTTAGATCTACCCCAGGCCACTCACATACATCATGTATGAATATTTCTTGAATAAGGTAATTAGTTAGATAGTTTCTTCCCATACTAAGTTACCATAAATGTATGAATAAAGCTAAGTCAATTTAGAATCTAAGGATATCCTGCACACACACGCACAAAGGTTGAGAACAAGAGAGATCAAGGATTAATTCATTAAGTGGAATAATCTGAAATGTGAAGATGTAATGTGGGAGGATGAATATTTTCTTTAGAAACATCCAAATTTGTTTAAGATTGAGTTAAACATTATTTTTAAGGTGAGTGGCATGAGACACCATTAACATATAACATGTCTAGGGATATGTGTGGTTGACCTGTGGATTACATATGCTTTCATATTATCTTATCACATTTATATATGAATCTTATATTGTTAGTAGGGTTAACCTATGGAATAACCATGGTATAATTATTTTATATATTTTATGTATTGGTTATTATTTTATCCTCATATTAGTAATTTTATTCTTATTACATTATTATGGAGTTTTCCTCCTCGAAGTGGCTCAGTCATATTTAGCGATCATTATGCTCTTTTTTGAATTATTATTTTGGATCTACTTATTCTACTCATAATTATATTATATATTATTATATTAGTGTGAATTATCTAATTAGTTTCATTATAGCTAAATATTCTTCATAAATAAAATATAGTGAAGAATTTTATAAAGGAATAAAATCCTAATTAACTTCTTCATGAAGTCAAAATATCTATAATCAATTTTATGGAAGATAAAATCAAAATTTGAAACAAAGATTCATGCTTAAGATTAATCTCTTAAGGTGTTTAGGAGGCCTAGAAACCCTATGGGATCCTCAAATAGTAAAAGGTTTAGTGTGTGTTATAAATAATCATCACTTGACTATTATGTTCACTAAAAAATATGGTTACTCCTCATGGATTTTGTTGAATGTCTAAGATCCTAGTTCTTGTTCGAGCAAAAGGGACCTATGGAAGGAGTTTAATGAACTCAAATAGTTGTAAAAAAAATTAAATGAATGATAGTTTGGTACTTCAACATGCCTATATCTCTAATGTAAAATAAATAAGGTAATCATGAATATACTAAAATCATGGAGGACTTAACAATTTTCATTGTTGATAAATTCTACACAGAGTTAAGAGGATCTAGTTATACAAAGTCAAATAGGAGAATGGGGATAACCTTATTCACTTGAAACTTGAAATATTCTTAGCTTATATAGATTGGTATGCCTCCCAAAAAAATTATTATATTCCTTACCAAGGATTGAATTAGACCATAACACATTGGTGTTAAATCTATAAATTGAATCAAAAAAAGTAATAAGCCATTTTAGATTTGAAAATATGTGGTTGTTTCATCCTAAATTTGAATAAATAGTTAAATAATGGTGTAAGATTGAATTTAAAGGATATATCATGTATAGGATAGTTAAAAAACTAAAAAGGTGAATATTAATATCAAAAAATGGAATAAGAAAACTTTTGGTAGCATTTTTGTGGAAAAAAAAAGAAATTAAAGAGGAGTTAGAGGAACTATAACTAGATATCCATATTAATGGTATGAACCAAGAGTTGTATATAAAATAAAACACACTCAGTAATTTTAACTCTCTAATAGTTAAGGAGGAATTTTTTTGGAGACAGAAATCTAGATCCTTTTGGTCAATAGTGAGAGAAAAAATATAAAAAAATTACATATGACTACCCTAAAATATATAAATGCTAACAAAATTAAGGATATTATAGACTCTAATGGATAAATATCTATGGATGATAAGATAATCACAAAGGAATCTATTCAATATTTCAAAAACCTTCTCTCTTACAAGAATGAACACAATCCAAATTTAGAAAGGGACATCTTAAATGTCATCCTAACCATTCTCACTCAAAAATAAAATTATAATTTGACCAACCCAATTTCTATGGAGAAGGTTAATTTTTTTATATTCTCCTTTGAGGGAGGCAATGCTCTAAAACTGGACAACTTTACTCCAATGCTTTTTCAGAGGTTTTGGGTAATAATTTTACATGAAGTGTTTGTAATTACTCAATAAAAACATTTATCTAGTAAGATACTAAGAGAAATAGATAATACCTTTTTGTTTCTTTCCCCAAGAATTAAAGTGGTAAGGAGTTCAAGGACTTTAGACCAATAAGTATTTATAATACATTATATAAAATACTCATTAAGATAATTTCCTTGAGAATGTAATATAACATGTTCTCTATCATTTCTTAACAACAAAGTGTATTTATCCAAGATAGACAAGTTATTGAGTTTATTATAAGTATCCATGAGGTTAGTCACTCAATGGAGAAAATTAAAGAAGTAGGGATGGTCCTCAAGCTAGACATGAATAAGGCATGTGACAAGGTCTCTTGGTTATTCCTTAATACAAATCTTGAAAAACTAAGCTTTCAACAAAAGTTCTAGAACCAAATCTACTCATGTATCTCATCTCCTATGTTATTGATTATGAGTAATGGATCCCATGCTAGTTTTTTTCTAATGAAAGAGGTCTTAGGTAGGGGTTCCTTTATCCCATTTCCTTTTCATCATCATGGTGTAAGCCATATGAAGGAAATTTGAAGAAATATAAATTTGTGTCAAGATTAAAGGTTTCAGACTATCATCTTCTATTAATTTGATCACTCATGAATAATTTTCTAATGACACAATTATTCTAGGTGAAGCTTTAGTGAAATAAATTAGAGCAACTAGACTCATGCTAGACAAATATTCAACGGTTTCTAGTTAGTAAGTTAATTTAGAAAAAAATGTTCTCTTATTTATTAAGGCACCCCCCTTAGACAAATAATAATTTCTATAATCATAGGGTGTCAAATCAAATAACTTCCTTTACTCTACTTAGGCATGCCCTTGTTTAAAGGAAAAATGTAGGAAAGTTTATGGAATCCCCTCTTAGATATAATTCATTTGAAACTTATGGGATGGAAAGGATGTCTATTCAGTCAATATGGAAAGTTAAAACTTGTAAAAAGTTCTCTTTAAAGCCTACCTATTATTTCATGTCTCTTATTATAATCCCAATTACGGTGGTGGAAAAGATAGAATAAATACAAAGGATATTCTTAGGGATAGATGTTTAAGAAACTAAATAATAGTCTTGATTTCTTGGGATAAGGTTTGTCACCCTAAGAAATAGGGAATCTTGGGAATAAGAATATTAAGACCTTTAAACAAAGCCATGTTAGCTAAAACTAGATAGAAATTCTTGAAAGCAAAAAACTAATGGACAGATATTCTAAAGACAAAATATTTGGACAATGATGAATCTATTACTACTAGCTCTACTTGTTGGAATGGTGTGTTTAAGTGTAAAAATATTTTAAGGAAGGGTACCAAATGAAACGTTGGTTCTATTAGAAACCTTATCTTGTAGGAAGATGTTTGGTTGTTGAATATTCCTTTAGATTCTATGGAACCTTGAAAATACATTGTATTCCCACCAAATTTACTATGGGAGGAAGAGTAGATGATTATACTAGGATTAGAGACTCAATTGATACTTGGAAATTTGTTGTCCTAAATAATGCTAATCATGAAGTTGTTAAACATGTAAATTCCTTATCAAATTTATTAAAAGGATTCCATATTGGGCAAGGATAAAAATAAAAATGAACTAGTATAAACTACAATAAATAAGGGTAGCTACAACATTAGTTTTGGATACTCTATAATCCTTAAAACATAACTAGATGATTTTCTTTGGTGGTAGACATGGGATAAGAATCTTAACCCAAATATCAACTTATTATTCATAATACCAATATATAATAATATTCTTACCCATGATAATCTAACTAAAATAGGACTTGTGAATCCAAGCATGTGTGCTTTATATTAAGGAGATTATGAAATTGTATATCTCTTATTATTAGATTATCCATTTACTTGTAACATCTAGTGTTTCATACTAATAATTTTGAATTCTTTTGGGTCTATTTGACATCTATACTTGACTTGGTTCTATAATGGGTATCACCAATTTTTATCACTCAATGAAATACTCTTTGGAAGTTATCTTTTCCATACATATTATGGGGTATATGGATAGAAAGGAACTCATGATTTTTTGAGAACACAAAAATTAGTAGAAATAAGTGGGTAATGGGATTTTTTAGACTTTTAGAGAGAACCTCTCATTGTTAAAACTAAAAAAATATGGTTACTAAAGTAAAAAGACCCTATCAAAAAGAAAAAAGAAACCAAATTCTAACTAAAAAATCAAGGAAGATAAATAAATGAAGACAAAATAGAATAAAACTAACATGAAAACATTTAAATTGTGTTCTTCTCCCATTAATTTGTATAAACTAAGGGAACCCAAGGAAAGATGGAGGAGAATGAATTTTAAGGGATCAAAATGGTAAGCTAGTTAGATCCTACATTATAGGCTTTTAAACCAAAACTAATCACCATGAAGAAGATTTGACTACTTATTATTGTATATACTTAGTTAAAGATTTGAAAATTTCTCATCTTGTCATAAAGGGAGACTCCTTAAATATTAGAAAGTGCCTCATAAAAAAACACCCCTAGTTGGACCATCAAAATAATTATAGATTATGTCACTAACTTATTATAGTCCTTTAATGAAGTAACAATTGGTCATATTTATAGAGAAGGAAATAGAGTAGGAGACTAGTTTTCTAGCAAATGAGTGTCTAGTGAGGGAATAGAGAGTGTTCTAAAGTGAAATCCATGAAGTGGATTTAATGAATGAACAACTGATTGTCAATAATTAGATAAATATTTTCTCTCTATCATAGGAATGTGACAAAATTCATGCTAATATCAAAAGAGAAAAGGCAAAATGATGACATCTCACATGTCAAATCTCCTTACCTAAAGTTAGAATGTATACTTTGTAAGGTTGGAAATGATGAAGTTCACATGGTTATCATAAAAATACATCACTATTGGAAAAGGATTATTTCCAAATGCCTTTATTTGGCTCTTCATAATCTATGGTAAAACAATTGTTCATTTTAGGTGTTTCATTGTAGAAAGAAGAAAGACTATTTAGGAAAGAAGAGTAGTAACAAATAAGATTTAAAGGATGTAATAAAATCCATTTTAGTTCCTATGAGTGTAAAAATTATGAGTAAAAAATCCTCATCTTACAAATGATTCAAATGAAATTCCCTTATGTGGAATATCATTTTTAAAGTAGGGCTATCAAACTATATGGAAAATATTAAGGGTCATGACCCTATTTTATCTGTGGAGTTCATGAAGGCATAAGGATCTAGGAAAGTTGTTTTTATAGGTTTTAATTTTAAAGTGATGAAGGAAATTATTACCAAGGTAACCCATATTTACATGGTTTGAATTTTTTACAATGATATAAGATGCATAAATGAATCAATTAAGCTTCTTCATAAAAGGGAAGAGAAAATAAGTCAATTTCTAGATGGTTATCTTATAGAGTCCCTCTTATACCCTTCAAGTGAAGATAGTCTCCAAATAATCAAATAAGTTACCCTGGAGGGAAGGTATAAAATATTGATATCCATTCACTTTACTCTATATTGAACCATTTTAGACACAATTTGTCGGTAATGTTTTCATTTTTTTTGTTGATGTCATTGGAAAATTCAATCACTAATGATCAATTAGGTATGTTGTAAATCCTAATTCACTAAGCCTTTACTTTTATATTGGTTCAATAATCTTAACCCTGGTCAGTCAAGTTAGATATATGGCCTAAGATCTCTTTGGTGGAGTCAACCCTATCGAGAGGAGTGTTAGAGGGGTTGAATAGGGATGAAAGGAGAAATGTATTCCTTAACCATCATTATAAATATGGTAGGATTGGATGCAAATAATATCAAGGCCCTAGGTATATTACCAATAAACTAATATTCAAAGTTATGGTAAGGCCATAGAGAGAAAGAAATAGAGATAACAAAAGGAATTCATAAAATACTACTAAGAATGAAGAGAAGGAACAAGTCAAAAAATAAATAGTTACTAGAAATAAGGTTAGGGTTGAGATATAAAACACCTTGTTTGAGGATGGATTTGGTCATCATATCCTTGGTAAGGATTTTGAGATGCATGTGGAAGAGGAGAGCATTATACCTAGAGGATATTTCTGTAATAGGATGAATACAGGTTAAAAAGGAGAAGGGCATAATCTAGAAATTGTTGAAGGGAAAAAATATGTGAAGAGAAAGAGATTAAAGCCTCTGATGGGACTCTACTAAGTAAAATTCATACCTTAGAAAAATATTTAAACCTTCAACTCAACATTCTAAAATGGTTTATTAATTACAATAACAAATTAAATGCCAGGATCAACCTTCTCCATCAACATATTAATTGGGATTTACCTAAACCTAAGGTTGAGAAACATTTTAATAAATATCATTGTAAATGTTTGTAATTGTTTGTGAATTAAGGGAGGAAGTCTCTAAATTAAAGGAGAGAATTTAATAGTTGTAAAGAGATCAAAAAATTAGTTAAGGATGATCTTAATAAAGTTATCCATTTAAGTACAAATGCCATAAAAAATTATGCTATTAGTATTTAGTTATTGTACGAAGGTATGAGTAAGAGAAATCAAATCTCTCTTTAAGATAGTCAAAGCAAAAGAACTAGAATCTAGATGAAGAACAAAGTGATTGACATTAACGAAATAGACAATAATTTTGAAAAACATTTGAAATTTTTAAAAGAGGAATGAGAGGTGGGTGAAACTCTAAGAGACTTTTATTAGTCCCATTGGTAATCCTTGTTTTAAATTTATTTTATTTTCATTTATATTGTTATTTATTTGTTATCAACTTCTAACCTTTTGTAAGTATCTGAATTTTCTTTGCATGGTGAGTTTTTATGGGTTTTTTTTGGCATAGTTTTTTCATCTATTTTATTCTTCATTTTAAAATGGTTTGATTCATTCAAAAACCCAACTTTACCCCATAATAAAAAAATATATCTTGGATATTTTTAATAAAATGCAAGTCCAAACATTACTATAACCCTTGTATCTTGTGCCAAATGTATAACTTTGAATTAGGTTCTTGTAGCTAAACAAAATTAGAATTCACATTGAAAAATTAAAGCTAATTACATTGTTATTTTTTGAAAAAAAATCATAATGTGTGCCAAGATGTATTATTTGGAATTGTTCATAAAGACCCATCAAAATAATTGAAATAATTTTTTGAGGAGGTTTTGATTATTATTTTTATGTTTTAGTTTCAAATTCCCTTATCTAAATATATGCCAAAATGTGGAATCATACACAAGGAGACTAAATTGTTTAAGAGAAACACATTTGATTGGTATTTTATAAAATCAATGGACCCATGTATTTCCACATTAATCTTGTTATATAATTTTGACACTAAGACAAAAAATAAAGTCAATATGGCATGGCTTAGGATTCAAACGAAAATATTTATTCAATACTATAGTTAACATCAACCATTAAAACACAAGTAATATCGTATGAAATGTTTCTATCAGTTTCTCAAAGAACAAAAAAAGATCTAATATCAACAATTCATTAATTTAGATGTACATGATCACATGGATTTAAATGGAATGAACACAATTTATAAAGTGATGAAACCAAGTGTATAATTTTTAACTGAATATAGGTAGTGTCAATTACATCTTAAGCTCTCATGTATGCTCAAATTGTATTTTCAAATCATAGTAAATAATGTCTAAGAATATAAAAAGAGGGTATTATGTCTATTCTTGCCATAGTCTTCAAAATTTTATTTAATTTATAATCATGTTTAATGAGCCATCTCAGACATAAGTAGAATAATAACACATCCATAGTAATATGGGTATGCATAACATAGGTAGAGTATACCAACATAGGCTAAAGGTTTATTAGGTATAAAAAACTATGATGACCTTAATTCAATATTTGACTAATAAGATAATAAAAATTAAGTACAATCAACACTTCATCAAACTGAGTCACCGTACATCAATCAGCCTAAATCAATATAGTTCCACAACCATGTAGAGACTTTAATCAATGAACCAACTTAATACTTATTTTGGGTTATATCAACAATTTAAAGCAAGGATCAAACCTCAAACCTCTAAAATATTAAATATCATGGTACCAACATGAATCATCACACTTTCATTACCAACTACAGTGGAATGTTATTAAGTAGTACCTATCAATAATGTGTATAAAGTGATTTCAAACTAAATGTCCCAATCCCATATTAAAATTAGGACATGTGATCCAATATCCTATCAATTATCATTCATTAAATTCAACATAAGGTTTGAATAGATACAAGGTTAATAAATAGACTTTGTTATGCATCTAACTCATCCAAAAAGGAAGAGTCTAAGAATAATATATGATATATTAATTTATGTATAAATTAGTGTCATTAACACAAATATGTAACACATCATACCTTAAAAACTATGATTGAGCATCATTGAATATCATATCCATCTCTTGTTCTAAGTGTACAAGTGTAGCGAACAACAAGGGTAGAACATATTGTCAAGATTTCCTACACCCAATATGATGCACTATATTCTATTATATTATATACTTAGTATACATTGATGTTATTTTTCATTATCTTCATAATCATTATTTTATACACAAACTGAGTGTTGAAAAAGGTATTATAGGGGGTGTAGACATACCAACAAAGACATAATTCTATTGTAAAATACAAATAAATATATATTTAACATATTTTTAAAAATCTATTAGAGGATAATGGATCTTGAACCTCATATGGGGGCACCTCATTATACATTAAAATATTCCCTTATAGATAACCAGACTTGAAGTAGAAATCATCATTGTATAATAATTTATTAATCAAATAAATAGTCTATTTGTAATCAAATTTGGAGAAAAATATTCGCTATTATAAAATTCCAAGAATAAAAAATGATAAAAAAAAAATACTTAGAGAAGAAAAAATTTATTAAATAAGTTTTATTTTATATGTTTGTTGGATATTGGTGTTGGTGAAAGGAACATCAACAATATCATTCCAAACCCAAGATCTAAAGCATTAACAACAAAAGCATCACAATAAGAGTTGTAAGAGCTGCAAAGATGATATTCAAAGATAAAATCAATATCATATAATATCCATAAAATAAATTATATATGGTACAAATGAGAATCCTTACATATATAGGGAAGGACAAACAAGAATTAAGCCAAACTAACCAATGTGGGATAAATCCACAAAAGGACAAACTAGGAAAAAGACAAGAACAATCTATAGAACCTAGAAATCATGAGAACTTACTCTAACCCCCTCCCCTAAAGTGAAGCTAAGGGATAAAAATATCCAAAAACAAAGTGGCATATCCACAGTATGAGTCCCAGCAACAAGGATTGATTAGATGTACAATATATATCTATGAAATGGAGAAAGGAAGAAAACTTATAGGAAAAAAACTCCCCCCCCCCCAAAAAAAATGATGTAAAATAAGGAAAATAAGGAAAGCAAGGAAATAAGGAAGGAATTCATGTGGAATGCCCCCTAAGGACAACTTCCTTCACCCCACAAAAAAATTAGTACTATATATCTTCCATAGATGGAAAGAATGTAAGGAACCATCTACATAGGTGGTGAGATAGTACCAAAAATAAAATGTTCTTCCTATTAATTTACCTTCCTCCTAAATGATGTGAACAAGATATCCAAAAGACACATCACTAGTATAAATATCAATGACAATAGGAGAGACAATGCCCTATAAGAGTTTGTTAAGACCTCCATGAGTGTAGCCCATAGAGTGAAGTATGCAATATCTAAATCCAAGAGTATGCTTATTGAAGGAACCAAAAACCTAAGTAGGTGGATCCAAAGTGTGACAAGCAACACGTAAAGTAGTTGGAGCAACAAAAGGCTCCAAATAAAAATGTGCAACAATAATGGGTTCTTCATGGAAATCATCATCTAAACACATATCCTCACAAACAAGAGGATTAGACAATGAAGGAATAACACTATGGCATAATAAAATTCATCCTCAAGAATTCATGATGGTGTCTCGTCTATGATCTCCAAAGGTGATGGTGAAGGTGTCACATCCTTCATAATCATGTCCTCTAAATCAATGAAATGAATATGAGGAATACAAACTATTGTTAAGCATAGGATATACTAAGAGGGGGGGTGAATCAGTATATCATATATCTTATAAACTTTCACTTAAACAAATTCCACTTAACCATAAATTCAAGATATGTAATAAAACTAAAACAATAAACACCACACAAGATAGAGAGAGACACCAAATTTTAACGTGGAATCCCAATGTGGGAAAAACCATGGAGAACAATCTCAAGATATGAATGAGCACCAACTCAAACTACAATATTCACAAGCATCAACTTGCAGAAGAACCAACCCCTTTATTGAGCACAAACATAGTAAACATTTGTGAGCACCAACCCCTATTGTGTATACCACACAACTATCTCTCAATGTTACTTTCTCAACAAATGATAGCACATTAAAATATCTCTTTCTTTTCTCTCCTTTGATCTTCTAAGCTAGAGATGACAATTACAAACCATGCTCTCTTCCACCTATTATAAATGGCTTCTGAAGCCTTTATTTATAGATTTCCAAATGACCTTTGGCATTCACCCTTTGTGACCCTTCACTCCTCATGGAAAATGGCACCAAACTTGCATGGCCCTTAAAATCCTTGCATTTGAAAAATCACGTGGTGACCCTTCATGAGCAAATATGTCCTTTCCCTCTTTATATTTATCTTGGTGACTTTTCATATTCCTCAAAGTGTCCCTTCATGAGAAATTGTGCCCTTCCTCTTTTGTCTTCACTTGGTGACTTTTGGAATTCCTCAAGATGACTCTTCATGGGAAAATTCAACCCATTTCTCTTTTTTCTTTACCCTATGACTCTTTGACTTCTCCATGGGCCCTCTTTTGACTTTATGTAACCAAAACTATATTCATTAATATTAAATAAATATTAACACACATTAGACAAGATATGAACATTAAAAACACCATTAAATGCTATGGGGCCTTTATCACCAATAATTCTAGACCTTTGACATCAATGACAATATTTTCAACAATCTCCCCCTGTGTCATTGATGGCAACTTCAAACTAAAACTGCCACATCTTAAAACCTATATTGCACATGCCAACCTACATATATAGCCAAACTAAAAAACATATAGTAACTCCCCCTTACTATATCATCATGTACCTATTCCCTATACCTATTCCTATACTAGTACCTGTACCTATTTCTACACTTCTCCCCCTTTGACATCAATCTTAAAGGGCCTATCTTGGAGCTAACACTTAGCTTCCCCCTTAATTGATGTTGATCCTCAATGGTAGGAAGTAAAATAAATTACTCCCAATTCCTATCATAGATCCTTGGATGTGTCCTTTGATCATGCCTTTATGAAGATATCTGATAACACATATAAATTATTGCATGTCCTCTGAGCATCTGTAATCAAATCATCTAAATATTTTCTTCTAATCTCACAACCTTCTACATAAAAATTTAATGTGTATCCCTGATCACATATTTGAAATACACTCAATAGATTATGCTTAAGACCATCTACATACAATATATTCTTAGTCTTGGTTCTACCATTATCCAAACTCAAAGTACCTTTTATAGCCATCCTGGCAGTATTTTTGTCTCTAAATTTCACTATGCCATCATTGATCTTCTTTAGATTTATGAACTTGTTCTTGTCTCCTGTCATGCACCTTAAACATCCACTGTCAATGAACCATGGATGTTCTTCATTTATTTCATGCAAAGCTATCTGAACTAACATAGAATCTTCAGGTTATTTCTTCTACCATGAACCTATCTAAACCTTCTTCTTGATGAATGAAACCTTAAAACTTTGGTCCTTCTTGACTGAATCGAACACGCTTCTACAATTTTGGGCTATGTGTCCAAAATTATTTCACTTGTAACAAACTATTTCCTCTTCATCAAATCATGATAGAGGAGAAAAAGAGTTGTGTCTTCTACTTAACTCTGCATGAGTTTCCTTCTCCTTGTTTCTAAATTTATTAGCTCTTTTCTGACATTCTATTTTCTTATGACCATATCCATTAAAATAAAAATAGTAACCATGAAAATAGAACCTGTTTGTGTATCTTTGTTCTGATTGTCTTTTGTAGCTCTATTCCTTCCAGCCTTCTCTGTTTGAGATATCCTTTGTATTCTTTACTTCTTCCTTTTTTATTTCCTCTTTTGTAAGAGCTTCAGCATAGCTCTTTTTCTTTTCAAATCTAATACATGTCTTACTTAATATTTACTTTTGACTTTCCAATATCTTATTTAACATGTTAGTGTTATCCTCAAATTTTGAATCACCGACTGCTTTATCATTGACTGCTTTCTCAATATCTTCTTTTAAAGAGGCAATTTCAATAACATAACTTTCACATTCTTCACTTAATTTTTGCAACTATGCTATTAGATATTTTTCATTCTTTCTAGCTTCTTCAAAGTGTGCTTGTATATCATCAATTATCTCCTTTGACTCCTTTTCATTTTTCTCGATCTGGCACTTCAATCTTTGATTCTTCTTCTCAATAGCTTCTAATTCTTCTCAAGTAAAAATGAGTTCTCCTTCCAAATTCACCTTGGATTCATCCTCACTTTCATCATTTTCTTCTTCTTGATCATCTCTACTTTTACTTACGAAGGCATCTTCATTGTCACCATTATTCTTATCTAGACATTTATCCTTCAAAGAACCTAACTTAACCTTCAATTGATTACACTCTTCTTCTCTTGATTCAAACTTGAATATGCAACCTCTAGCTAATTCTTAATATCCTGAATAAACATCTTATCTTCTTTCACTTCTATAAACAACTTAGAATCCAGGATACACACTTTTTCCTTAAGAGCCTTGACCATAGATTTCAACTCTTGATTCTCCTTCTTTAGATGCTTGGCCATCATGGTGACCCTTCATGAGTAAATGTGTCCTTTCCCTCTTTATCTTTATCTTGATGAATTTTTGTATTCCTCAAAGTGTCCCTTCATGAGAATTGTGCCCTTCCTCTTTTGTCTTCACTTGGTGACTCTTGGAATTCTTCAAGATGACTCTTCATGGGAAAATGCATCCCATTCCTCTTTTATCTTTACCCTGTGACTCTTTGACTTCTCCATGGGCCCTCTTTTGACTTTATGCAACCAAAAATATATTCATTAATATTAAATAAATATTAACACACATTAGCCAAGATATGAACATTAAAAACACCATTAAATGCTATGGGGCCTTTCACATCAATAATGCTAGACCTTTGACATTAATGACAATATTTCCAACAATCTCTCCCTATGTTATTGATGGCAACTTCAAACTGAAACTACCACATCTTGAAACCTGTATTGCACATGCCAACCTACATATATAGCCAAACTA
Organism: Torreya grandis; assembly: GCA_037957365.1. NCBI lineage: Eukaryota > Viridiplantae > Streptophyta > Pinopsida > Cupressales > Taxaceae > Torreya > Torreya grandis. The sequence goes on along the minus strand of JARHVA010001721.1, from coordinate 2,253,102 downwards.
AAAAACATATAGTAACTCCCCCTTACTATATCATCTTGTACCTATTCCCTATACCTATTCCTATACCTATAACTGTACCTATTTCTACACTTCTCCCCCTTTGACATCAATGTCAAAGGGCCTATCTTGGAGCTAACACTTAGCTTCCCCCTTAATTGATGTCGATCCTCAATGGTAGAAACCTTATCTTGTAGGAAGATGTTTGATTGTCAAATATTTCTTTACATTCTATGGAACCTTTAAAATACATTTTATTCCACCAAATTTACTATGGGAGGAAGAGTAGATGATTTTACTAGGATTAGAGACTCAATTGATACTTGGAAATTTGTTATCCTAAATAATGTTAATCATGAAGTTGTTAAACATGTACATTCCTTATCAAAATTGTATGACCTAATAAAAAATGCCTAAAAATTATATGGTTGGAAATATAGGATTATTATCTAACCAAAATAGGCTTTAGATCTAAAAATTCAAATCATGTTGCTTGTGGTGAGAGAAAATTGAACTAGTGGTAGGTATCTACCAGGAGACCAGCAAATAGGTGTTTAAACAAAAGGGATGTATGACTTGATATTTAGAGATTATAGAATATTTAAGAGTTAATAAAACTCACATTTTTATGCCTCTATGCTTTTAGATCTAGATTTTGATGCATGTGTGGCCTAAAACCATCAAAAAACATGCACAAATTACATTAAAAACTTCCAAAACAAACTTAAACATGGGTCTAGCATAATGAGTACATAATTATAAATCCTAGGATTTGAATGGCCTAATCAATTAACAAAAAATATATATCTAAGATATATACAAAATACCTCCACTCCATCGAGAATAAATTTTGATAAATGATTAAACCCTTGCAGTAGCAAACTGAAAAATGGATGGTTGCAACACCTCCAACTCTGATACCATGAAAGAAACATCAACAAGATCATTAAAAATATAAGATCTAAATCATTAACATAAAAAGCATCATAATAAGACTTGTAAGAGTTGAAAATATGATATGCAAAAATGAAGAAAATATCATATGATATCCATAAAATAACTTCTATATGTTATAAATGAGAAGCCTTGAGTATATAGGCAAGGACAAATAATAGGTAAGTCAAACTAACCAATGTGGCATAATTCCACAAAAGGATAAACTAGGAAAAAGTCAAAAACTATCTATATAACCTATCAAGCATGAGAACTTACTCTAACAGTTTGAAGTGCTAGCAAGAATATCCAATTCAATGTCATGCTTTTTATTTTTTCTAATATTATCGATCTTTACTATCCATAATGAAAAAATAAATACTAGTATGTTTTAATCAATAATTATCGAATGATAAATAAAACACTTAAAGGAAAGACAATAAATATAATCTAGTATATACTACTATATAATAACAAGTTTAGAGAAAATGATTTTCACCTATAATTTTATTTTTACACATAGGATATTTGAACTCCTCAATTAACAATTATGTTCCTTTTCACCTACAAGTTTTAGATAAAGGTAAAAATAGGTTTTGATGGGACCCCAAAACCCAAGTACAAGGAAAGAAAGATAAAGCTTCAACGCCCACAGGCAGAACCTAAAAACTACTACAGAGAAGTAGCAAAAATAGGTTTTATATGGACCTGAAACCACCAGAGAGACCACTGGTCAAAACCCAAATTTAACATAGATCTAGCTACACCATAGATATAAGATTACAAAAAGAAACCAAAGAACAAGACCAGAAAACATAACCAACAAGAAGAACCAGACTATTCTTCCAGTTCCAAAATCATTTTCACAGTTTCTTTACCTTTCACAATAGTATCCTGAGTGGTAGTTGCCACCAACTTGGCTCCCTCTTGTGTAGCCTTCTTTCTTGAGCTTTGTCTCATCCTTTTGCTAGGCCCCTCCAAAGATTTGGTCTCCTCGCTAGCTCTTTTTCCAATATTGGCAGCTGCAGCACAAATGTTGGACGTTACTTCCTCCATTTTCATTCTGTTCTCCCTAATGAGTTCCCGAAGGTTATTCTCGTAATCTTTGAGCTTGACTGGGATATCTCTTATCTATTTTTCCATGTTGTTAATTTTGTTCCATGCAGCTTTCTGGTTATTTTCCATAATTTCCACTTTCCTTTTGAGATCATTAATCTCCTTACACATCCAAGAATCAAGTTGGAGAGAAGCCTCTGCTTTGTAATTAACCCAACTCATAGGTGTGTGCATTCCATCGTTATGCCTTTTCTCTCTCTCCATCGTTCTGCCTTTTCACCTACAAGTTATTATATAATATTTCATCAATAAATATAAGTTATTATTAACATTAATTGTATTTATATTGGTGCATTTTATTGTAGAGTTTTACCTTGGGTTGCTTTAGTAGAGACGTAAATAATTTAATTAGTTGAAGAAACATTTTATGAGTAATATAAATACATAGATTGATAAATTAAAAAGTTTATAAATAATTTAAATTGATTTATGTTAAATAAGCATGATTTTATCTTACCTTTTATTACTTGTTATGATGTTTGATATGCATTGATTTGAATGTCCATTCTCATGCAATTGCCTCCAATGTCATGAGTGTTACACATCAATATATTTCCAGGGTATTAGTTTTTACAATATTAAGTGCACTCAAAAAAAATTATTTTAAAAATGTTGCACGCCTAGTAATGATTGAAGCGATTGCTTTGATATTAGTGGCTCTCCATTTTTAAACAAATTTTTAAATTACACATTAAATATTATTTGAACTTGATTTTTTATAATGTAATACATTTCATTTAAATTGTGTACAATCACCCACCAATCCAAGTCCTATATAAACTCCTAACACATCACATGTATCTAAATTTTTCAAAGTAGATATTAGTTCTTCTAGGAAGAAGTTATATATTTAATTTTTAAATGGACTTCCCATTTTGTATTGATAAATCATTTATTAAGTGTCAGTCTATCTTTTATGATATCTCTACCTTCCTTTAGTTTGCTTTTTTAGTAGAGGATGCAATTATCTAGTTGAAAATCAATGGAACCTAGGAAAAATGATCCCTAATTGATCCCTAAAATTTTAACCTAATTAAATATGTCACTGTCTAAACCTTGATGTATAATATATATATATATTCTTGATATATTAGAAGTTACTAACATTTAGCTTACCCAAATCTCAAATTCCAAATTAATGGTCAAATGTTTGAATGATGAATACAAGGAAGGCCCCAATAATAATATCATTGACCAGAGCCTAAATAAATGATTTGAAAAATTTATTTCATAACATCTTTGACAACATTCAAAACATCAATAATTATCAAATTAATGTTCATACCAATAATTAACAAGATTATAATTTGAATTTATATTTAGTATGAGTATAAATAGGTGAATATTAATAAAATATTGTTGTAAGTGATTTGGTATGCAAATCACATAGAGATATCGAGAGATTATAGATTGTGTGTAATATAGTGAGTTGTTAGAACAACTCATCTAAGACATCTCCTATAAAAGTGTAAACCTTATTATTGATTAATATTGAATTTTGAATGATTGATTAAAAACATATATATGTTTTGAGCCTTTGGCTCTTCACCATTATGGGATCATTCCCAATAGTGGTATCAAAGTAGGGATCAAGAGAGACATCTCTGTATAACATTCATTTATTTTTATATCAAAATTACTATTGAATAAAATCATATTGCTAACCACATGCAACTATTATTCACTTTGCTTGCAACTTGTCAACAAACTACAATGAAGACCATGTGCACATTTGCTAACTCCACCATCCACCTATATTTTTTCTATCTTCATTCCATCATATTCATTTCTTTCCACAGTTTGCTCACCCATCTTGTTCTTTGTGTGCATTGAAAAATTATATTCTATTTTTATTTTCTTATATATTTATTTTGAAGCTATTTTTTATCAGTATATGGAAAATCAAAAAAGGGGGGAAAGGAAAATTGAAAAAAAGATAGAAAATTTGTTTGAAATAGGGTCATGAAAATTGAATTATCTTTTATGTTTCTTAATTTAATCAAAAAATTTAATATGTTATGGAAATATATTTCATAGGAGAAGAAAACCCAGAAATTATTTGAAGAAATTCCTAAAATTTAAAGAGTTGTTTTGCACACAAAATGAGGCATCAAGAAGTTTGCATAACACTGGCATATCTACACAATTTCAATATATCAAGGTTTATTGATGAGTTTCTAATATTTTATGAGTTGTTTATTGAGAAAACGTACAATAGATTTTAATTTTTTGATCCACAACTGATGTCTAGCTCAAAACCATGTTGCATTTTTTTTTAAGCTCAGTGGCTACATCAAAACTTGCATCAGATCTCCTCCACGTGGCTCCTTCTAGTGAGATCATCTTTGCTTCAACAACTTACATTATATTCTCATCTCAATTGCATGACCTCCATACATCTCATAACTTCATCAAATCATACTCATTGAGCTCCCTCAATAACAATGATGGTCCCCTTAGCATTATTTGTGGCATGTATATATTGAATCTTATTTTTAATCTTGTATTCTTTATAGGTTTCATTTTGATTTCCTATTGTTTATTCTCTAGGATAAAATGAGTTACAAGTTTTTAGATTTATTTTTTAAGTCTATAACTCTTTATGAATTTTTTTTCTTATTTGTATGTTACAAGTTTTTAGATTTATTTTTTAAGTCTATAACTCTTTATGAATTTTTTTTCTTATTTGTATGTCTTTAATTGTCTTTGTATATTTTAAATTTCTTTAATGGTTTTTGGTTTTCGTTAGGTTTTATTTTATTAGTTTTAATTTGTGTTTTTTGACCTTTTAATAAATGGTTTTAAGTTTTGTTTTATGTTTAATTTGTTTTTTATTTTGTGTAAAGAAAAGTAATATGTAATTACTTTTTGTTTAGACATCATAAGTTATTTTTGGTGGCTTTATTCATATAGTATAGTTTTTTAGAGTAATTTAATGGTCATTTTTTAAAGTTATTCATTACATAAATTATATATTTTTTATGTCATTAATAGATTAATATTGAGTTTTTATTAAAACAGTCATCTTTCCTATTATCATATTAGTCTAGTATGTCATTTTGTCATCTTTTGTCAATAGTTAAGGGTATATGTGTGTTTAAGTCTAGAGCCTTGTGAGACATGTCCTTTATAAATCATGAGTTTTAAATAAGTCTTAAAAGGCATGTTTTTCAAGTAAGTCATGAAAGGTAATTTTCAATAAAATGATATTTTTTGTAATGGACGTATTATAGGTTGAAATCGATGTCCATGAGTTCACATTAGAAGAGGGATTATTAAGGAAAATTATAATGTGAACTTAGATTTAGTGTGAGTATAAATAGGTGAATAATAAAAATGAAATATTATTGTAAGTGATTTGGTATGCAAATCACATAAAAATATTAAGAGATTATAGATCGTGTGTAACATAGTGAGTTGTTAGAATAACTCATCTATTCTAAGAGAGTAGTTATAGGACATCTCCTATAAAAGTGTAAACCTTATTATTGATTAATGTTTAATTGTGAATGATTGATTAAAGACACGTCTATGTTTTAAGATTTTGGCTCTTCACCATTATGGGGTAATTCCCAATACTAAAAATATGGAAAAAGAGATGGAGGATCATAATAGAAGTTGAAACTTTATGTATCTATCCATAGAATCTCACCTTGATTATTATAGAAATATATTTTTATTGTGCTTATTAAATATAGAGTTAATGCTTCCTAGATTTTTTTATCTCAAAATAGTTTGATTTAGAACACAAAAATAATCTAAACTTTTGGCATAAATTTTGTTTTGTCCCATTACTTTTTAAAGTGTTAATGTTTCTTTTTATTGGGAGTGTCAAATCATGATTACTGAAAAATTGTACAATTTTTTATTGAAAATTACTTCTAAGCTTTTCTTTTTTACACCAATTATCCATGTTTTGTTACCCAGGTGTTTTTATGAATGATGATTCTATTAATTCTAATAATTTTATTTTTATTTATTTGAAATGCCTTAAATATTTCTAAGGTCTATTGTATCAATAAGATTGAAATATTGTTTGACTAATCCTGGAAAAGTACCATTTTCAAAAAATCAAATACCTTATCAAAATAATCCCAAATGTGTTGTTTCATGAATAAAATAATTTTCTTTCTTGTAATTATTAAGTTATGGAGTTCATTTGTGTGAAAACATTTCCATCTTGTTCATGTATTTCCTTAGTCATTTTTTCATGTTCAAAAGTCATCAATTGAATAAGATCGTGTATAAATCATACTCTTCCAAAAAATGAATCCTTATAAATGTTTCATTGGATTTGTTATATGGGTTACATATTTTGTGGATAATTTAAATGGAGTACTTGATTTCAATAATTTAGTCCTTCTAGTAGCACATTTAACTTTCAAAGCTATGGAATTATATTCTTCCTCAAAAATTATCTTATTTTAGGATATAATTATGTGTTGACCATATGGAATTTTAAATCTTGAATTATTTTTCTCTAGCATTTGTTCAAGAACATATTTTGAATCTATAACAAATTGAGATTTGTTTGGTTTGAAAAGAATTAGAAAAGCATATCTCATTGAAATATTGTTATGTTTTAAAAATGAATGAATTATAGATTTCACCCTTCTTTGATTTAAATTTTTTACTTATATCTTAGCATCTCCCAATTCAAAAATTTATATAGAAATGTCTAAGCTATATTTGTCAGATAAAATAAACCATAGAGAAGTTTCTATTTGTATGATCATATTTTTGTTCCAACAAAAGGGTATCAACATTATTTTTGATCTTATATTATTCACTAATGTGAGCTTTGGTATAGCCTTTTTTAAATCTGAATATAAATAATTTATTCTTGTTAATCTTTTTTTTTTTTTTTTTTCTATATATTTTTTAGAATAATTTATATACATATTTTTTTACTAATAAATCAGGGTTGAAGGGTCCCTTTTCACGTACAGATTCAGGATAAATCATTCAAGATCAAGCAAAAACTAGCTATATTTAAAACAAAATTAAGCATATACCCAATGCCAAAATAAAATGGCAACAATGGTGTTGCCCCCAAAAACTTACATGGAGAAACATCTAAACAAAATGCACCTATAGACAAAATATAAACAAAGGATTAATTTAATAAGACTTTGATGAAAACCACCTATTCCTACTTTGTAATGGGATGAAAGACTTTCTTTCCACCATGTTTTCCCATCCCCATACCCATCTTTGTTATTTTAACTATAAAATTCTAGGTTAAATTGCCCCAATCTCATAATGCTTCCAAAATAGCTAGATAAGGGACCAAAGAATCTTTGAGAGCTTTCAAGTTCAACTTAGACACCTTAGATGCAACAGTTCCTTTGGATAGTCAGATAGTGTGCATTGAGATAAAAAAAAATCAATAAAATCCCATACCTCCTCTCTAATTCAACAAATACCCTATGATCCACCTAACTAGTACTATCATTTAAACCCTCTAAAAACATATAAATAGAATCCAAATAGTATCCCTCAATCACTTTCTCCATCCCTATGCAGTGTGGGGGGTAAATAAAATGTCTTTCCACCAAAATAACCACCTCCTTGTCTAGATTAATAAACTATAGATTAATTATAAACACTTATGGCATCTTGGCATTGACACAAGCCCTTCTAAAGAGATTCAAGTACTCATGTCCAACACCCTCTCCATCCCATTCTGCATTGGCTCAGACCCAATCCTAACAAACAATTTGAGACATGTTAGGAAAATAGGTGTATATAACACCATCTCCCTAGACTTGCCTCTAAATTTTAGGAAAGGAAGCATGGTTTTTTCTATATTCTTACCACTAAACTACTTTAGCCTATCCATCATCCATGTGGATGGTAAAGAAAAAACCCCCCAACATGTGCCAAACTAAGGCAGTGCCATTATTACCATGGTTCCACACTTCGACCATCATCCCTAGTCATTAATAAACCCAATGCCAACCACCTCTCCACATGTGTGTTAATGATTTCACACTCCCTTTGTTGAGTGACATAATTAGCAAGAAAATCTACCACTATATTTATTTCTCTAAATATATGGCCTATATGACATTATTCTAATTTTTCAAGCCAATATAAAACATTTTGGATATAAAAATTTAAAATCAAAGAGTCTTCCTTGCCCTTTAAAATCACTTGGATAATAATTTTGGAATCCCCTTCTACTATAACTTTTTTGAATCCACTATTAACTGACATCTTAATGCTAAAGAGTAAATCTAAACTTTAGCTAGATTGCAAGTCCCATCTGAAAGATGATAATACCCAAACTTAATGAAACTTCCATAATCATCCCAAAACACACACCCCTCCCTTGATAGACTTGGATCACATTTTGAGGCACCATCAAAATTCAGTTTGCTAAACCCAAAGGGGTTTCCATCTAGCCAATTTACTTATAAGGAGTTTATCTACCTTATAAATACCCTTCTAAATGATATAACATGGTGGTGGTAGATGGATCAAAGGTTAGGCTTGAAGAATTTTCACCTCTTGACATGATAAATTAGAAATATTATTACCATTTGAATTCAAATTTTTAGAAATGGCCATTTCTAGCTTATGCAAAAATATTTACATATCATAAATCACATCTCTAAATAATCTCAAGTTTATCTCCCATCATATTTTACTTATCATAAGGATGGGACCATATTTCTAAATAGATCCTAAAGAATTTCCTCCACCCAACCTAGGCCAAGATATCAAAACTTTGGCAATTGATTCATCAAGAACCCAGGCCAAATTGAGTTTATCGCATAGTGAATAGTAGAAATGGTCGGTTAAAAAAAATTCTTTGATCACCAACCAGCAAAATGCACCCACTTTAGGTAGGCGGTCCTTAACCCAATAACCATTCAAATATGGGATGTCCCTTCCCTCTCTTTGAGCCAAAATTCTATATCTTTCTTTTTTGGAATAAGTAAAGTATTGGCATCATTCCATGAGAAGGAAGAGTATCCATCATTGGCCTTCCTACCATAGTCCTTCACCTTATTAACCCCACTGCAGCAATGTTGCTTCTTTCACAAGACTAAGATCAGGGTTGTAACCTAAGACATGATACCCATTTCAATAATCTTCCCATAAACTTATCATGTTACCATTCCCAATCTTATAAGAAACTAGATCAGAGAACACAGACCAACAATGGGATAAAAAGTTCCATATATGAGTTCCACTATGGAAAACATTATTAGTAACCACAAATTTGACCCTACCATTCCCAATGTATTTCTTTAAAATAATTTGACTGAGAATACCTTTCAACTTTGAGATCATATTATAACTATGTTTATCCCCCAAATATATGTTATATTTGGCTAAATCCAGGATGTCAACCCCTCCAAAATATTTAGGAAAACTCATTGAATCCCATTTAACTAAATGGATCTTTCTTTCTTCCATCTTCCTTTCCATAATAATGATATTAATATTTTCTCAATTTTGTTAAGCATAATCTTAGGCATCTTCATGATTGCAAGCATATAAATGAAGAGCACAAAGAACTGAACTGATTAGAAGAATTCTACCTATAAAATTTAACCATTTACCTTTCCAAATCTGGAGTCTTTTTTCCAAATCTTTAATTAGGTTATCCCATAAATAAACTCTTTCAAGTCCCAAAAAAAGAGGAATTCCCAAATATTTATGATTAAGAACTTCAGCTTCAAATCTAAGAATTCCTCAAAGTCTTCTTTGCATGCAAATTTAAGTATTAAAGAAGAAAATTATAGATTTTTAGATGTTGATAACTTGTCTCACAACCTCAGAGTAGGTCCTTAAATTTTGATTCAAAGCTAAAGCCTCCACTAAGATGGAAACTCTAAAGAGGAGAGTGTCATGAATAAACTACTGATGTGTAAGGGGATTTGCTCCATCCACCACAACACGACCTTGAATTTACCTTTCTAATAGTGTTGATTTCAAAATATGACTGAGAGCTTCAGCCACCAAAATGAAGAGAAAGGAGGATAAGGGGTTTCCTTTTCTAATGCCCATATTTCTAGAAATAAAACCTTTTCATTAATCAATTAACCAGAATAAAGAACTTGGGTGAAGAAATACAATTGAAAATCCATTGGTAAAAATCAAAATGAAAACCCATTTCAATCAAAGTTTTCATCCAAAAATACTAATTAATTTGATCATATGCCTTGCTAAAGTGTAATTTGATTAACATTCTAGGACATTTGTTTAGTGACAAAAAATGCATAAGTTCATGTGAGATCGTAATTCCTTTGGAAATGGCCCTACTAGAGATGAATCTACTCAGTTCCTTATAAATCAAGGATTCTAGCACGAGTTTCATTATGATGGCTATGGCCTTAGAGATAATTTTATAAGATGTGTTAAAAAGAGACACCAGCCAAAAACCAAATATTTTTCTCAAAAATACAAATGAAAGTGTTGTTTAATTCACCAAGAACACTTTTAGACTTTTTGAATTCTTCAACTACAACCCACACATCCCTACCAATAACATCTGAGAAGTCCTGATAGAAAGCAACTTGAAAACCATCAAGACCATGTGCTTTTTCTCTTTCCATGGAAAAACAACTGACCAGATTTATTCTAAAGAAAAGGGGGCCATAAATTTATTATTCATCTCATTATAAACAATAGAGGGTAAGAGATTGAAAATCTCATTTTGGCAACGCAACAAAGAGGAAGATTCACCACCTAATAAATTAGAAAAGAAGGAGACCACTTCTTCTCTAATCTCCTTCTAATCCAAGAGATCCTTACCATCCTTTTCCACTATTCTTGAAATATAATTTTCACTCCTTCTCACTTTGAAAGAGGCATGAAATAATTTAGTGTTCATGTCCCCTTCTTTTAGCCAATTCCTCTAGATTTTTTTTTCCATTAAACTTATTCTCTTAAAATAAGATCCCCCAATTCTTGAAACAACTCTTTCTCTTGAATAAATTTATCCTGACCCATACCAAAAGGAAAATAGATTAATTCAAGTCTTTCAGTGGTGATTCCACCCTTAGTTTCTCCACAAAAATATTTTTAAAATGTGATTGATTCCACTCTAGGAACTTATCTTTGAGGAGATGAATCTTCTTGGAAAGATTGAACATTTTCAAACCATGAACAACAAAATAATTCCACCAACCTTTGATTAACTCTAATATCCCTTGATCATACAAACACATCAACTCAAATTTGAAGGGGGATTTTTTGGGAACTAGATCCATTTTTAAATCCAAGTAGATGAGGAAGTGGTCTGACCCTAAGAAAGGAAAGACGGAACTCTCCACTAGAAAGTTTCTTTATAGCCATTCCTCATTGACTAAAAATCTATTGATCCTTTCTATGATACTACTAAATCCTAATTTCCTATTATTCTAAGTAAACCATCCCTTCTTTAGCTCATCATCAATCAATAAAGCATTGTTAACAAAAGAATGAAAATATTTGAGCTATTGGAGGTTTATAACAATACCACATTTCTTATCTCTATCTAACAGTATGGAATTAAATTATCTATCTAAAACTACCAAATAATCAAAAAAAGAGGACAAATATACAGCCAAGGCATCCCATAGAGCCATTTTCCCTGCCAAATTATTTGGCCCATACACGTTACATCCTTAGTTAATAATTTAGAACCTTGAGTTTGCACATCCTATTAGTCGATTTACTAATAAGAGTCAAATCCACCTTATTGGACTTCCATAACACTCCCAATCCCTTGGATGCACCTACTGAATTCTCAAAGAAACCTTTACATCTAAACCATTTCTTGGACTAGCATCAGGTAATCTCATCACTTGTCATCTTGGTTTCCTGAATCAATAAAATATCTACTTATTCCAAAATATAGTGTTTCACCAAATGCTACTTGTTAGGTGCATTTATTCCCATAATATTTTAGGATAATATTTTCATGGCTTATTGGGGAGGCTCTTCCCCTCCCTAATTATAGCTGAAAAGAAAAAAATTATTTGATTTTTCTTACCCATTGCCACTTCTTGTTTCATCCATTCTTGTTTGTATTTTCTACCTCTTTTACCATAAGGACCATAGTTGGTTGATTTAAATAAACCTAATGATGGATCCAAGTAATTTGGTTGATCAAGAAGCTCCAAAAAGGACATTCCATTTTCAATTCACCTTCTTCCAATTCCTCCTCTTCCCCTTATTTTGATAACCTATAAAAGATACCCTCCTTCTCTTCCAATCATTGATTGAGACTATCAAGAGATTTCCCATGAACCTCTTGAATACCTTCATAAAGTATGAAAAAGAATATTAGTAGAGTCAATAGCCAACTTTCTTGTATCTTTAATGGGAGTCTTAGGTGTCAATGAAATATTTTGAACTCTACTTGATAGATGGTCTTTGGAAGACTCCTTAATCATAGTTATTTTAGGCACCTTAGGAATCCATCTCACATTCATTATTGGCTTAGTTTTTTCTTTGTAGTCTCTTTATAAATGACTCAATTTATTACATTTGAAGCATCCAAATAAAATATTATCATATTCTATAGATTGAGACCAACTATCGTTAGTTGATCTAATAATAATATCTTGAGTTAAATCTTTAGAAAGGTTAATAAATATGCATACTCTAGAGAAGGAAGTTAAAATTCCTTCAAGGATTCATAGATCAATCTAAATCACCTTCCCTATGCTACTACATATTTTATAAAAAATAGTTGGGTTCTAGTATTCCATAGGGAGGGAGTAAAAGTGAATCCAAATATGTGACTCTTCCAACATCACTTCGCATGGATCAAAATTTAAATACTATGGTTGCAATAAAATCCCCAACTTCCAATGAATACCATTATTTCTTATAGAGGGTTTCCACCTTATTTGTAACACTTCAAAAGAGTATCAAAAAGAAATTTTTTGGCAAGAAATGAACCCTCAAGCCACCCTCCATTATGTTTTACACCAATGGGTAATATCAATGGTAGATAACCATTTGCCAATAAATGATAGACCTCTATTGAAATAATAAGGACTGAGCCTCTAATCCATCTTCAGTCCTGATTTCAACCACACAATATTTTTCCACCTACCTCTTTGCTCCCTTATCCAATGACTCTCACACATCCCAATGCTTTGATTCTAAAAACCCTAAACCCCTAGAGTTTTTGCATTCACTCCTTTGATCAGATTTTGATAATTCCATTTTTTATTAATTTATTTATAATTATTATAGACATATGTAAATAAATATAAATGTAACTATATTTTACATGAAATCATATAACTAAAGAATTTGTACATTCAAAAGTAAAGTTTTAAGAATAAAGGAAAACTAGGCTAACTTTAACTTCATATGTAAAAGTTAATCTAGTTTTCATTAAATACCAAAATATTTTAAATGAGTTTAATATATTGAGGTTCAACCAATACCATATTACCATATGTTATGGTACTCAACATTAGGTATTTATAATTTTTCTTTAGAGTAATACTCTTCATATTGGATCGTTACCTTGCCTTCAACATACAACAACATGTCAAGTGAAAATGAAAATAAAATTAGAGCCAATCATAATTTATATACATATTAGTATGATGATAAGATGAAGAATTTGGTGCCCCTTTTTTATATTTTATTTTAACATGTTTTGTATTTTGAGGATCAAATCATCTCTATTTATCAATCTAGATATTGAATGGTTGCCATGGTTATATAAATGAAATGCAAAGGTTTTCTAGACAGGAAAAACATTTTTTAAGTCAATTTTATTTTATTGGGTATAAATTTATTGAAATTTTTAATAAAACATCATAACGTCCCCTCATATTTGTTCCTTTCTTCCATCTAAAATTGAATAATATATGCAAGTTCATCCTTTTCATAGATGAAAACTATTCCAAAATGAATTGATTTATTTTTAGATGATGTGTTATATAGATAGATATCTAAATGCACCTTTGATCTATTATACAACTAAAAATAGCAATTACTAAAAAGTATCTTATCATGAACATAAAATGAAAGATACTTATGTGGTTTTATTTGAAGTTTTATAATTTTTATACTATACTATATCCAAGTTTTTTGTGATTGAGGCCTTCTTATTTTTCATCTTAAGTGTTGGCATTTATTACTCACCAAAAGACATTCTAAAAAATAATTGAAATGACTTCAATTTCAACTATTAATAAGATGTTGGTTACATAAGGCATTTCTTAGGAAATTATTTGTAATTAAAAATATATCAATGATTGTGAATTATAAATGATACCATAAAATACATGTTTAATATTTGATAGATATAGTCTAGGCTTTTGGACAAATTTAAATTGAGAAATATTAGATAGTGATATAAATAATAGATACTAATATAATAATTTCCAAATGATAAAATATATTATGTAGATGCAAGACATATCGCTTAAGAAACACCTTTATGAAAAAATAATGAATATGTATTATATTTTAGTGTTAATGAAAGTAGAGGTATGTTTTAATGTTAATATACACAAAATATTTATTTATTGATGGTGATGGATTCAGTGCTCAAGGTATCTATTGATAGATACCTTGAGAGGTATCTCTTTAGTGATAGCTTGAGAGGTTTTCCTTAAGCAATACCCCTCAAGGTATCTCTTGGGAAATACCTTGAGAGATATCTCTCATTTTTTTAAATGGATATAAGAGGTTAGAATTGAAATCATATCAGTTATATTGAAGATGTATCATCCAAGATATTCCTTAAACATATTAATATTCACTTGTTGATGGTGATGTATTTTATGGTGAGAGGTATATGTTTTGTAATAATTTTAGAGATTTTTCTTAGGTGATACCTCTCAAAGTATTTCTTGGGCAATACCTTAAGAGATATCTTTCATTTTTTTAAATTTGGATTTAATATTTTAGCATTGAAATCATGTCATTTAGATATAAGGGGTGGGTTTTGAATAAATTTAATTTATGCAATAGGTATCACTTATAGTATACCTTAAAGGTATTTTGGTTACCAAGGTGTCTCTCAAGAGATACCTTGAAGGTATATCTTGAAAGAGAGATTAAGAGGTATATCTTGGATGATACATTCAAAGGTTTATTTTAGGTGATACCTCTCAATGAATATCTTAGGTGATTACTTGGATAGATCTCCCATTTTATTGAATTTGGATACAATATGTTGTCTTTAAAACTATGGCATTTAGATATAAGGAGTAGGTTTTGAGAACATATAATTTAGATTCAAAATCCATCATATAAAATATACCTTTAAGGTATCTCTTTATGTTGGAATAAAAATTAATTGAGGGGTGAATTAGTCTTTTAAAACTTTCAATCAATTACATCCACTCATCTATGAACTATGAAAGGAACACGGTGATCTAGCAATGCATTAAAAATCAATGTGAGCTTGAAACAAGATAACACATCACATATGTGGGAAATGCTCATGGGGATAAAAACCCACTAAAACAAAGCTTGGAAAAACTATCCTATAATACAATGTATCAAATTTAGTTGAGCACCAACCCAACATGGAATAACAACCCCAGATTTATCAAGCACCTACTTGACTTTAGCAAGCACCCACTTGGTAGAAGGCTATAACTCCCTATGAATAAGCACCAACTTAGTAAAAGGAATATTCTACAAGTAAAAACCTACAAGATATCTCCAAATACTTCTTGACCAAGCACCATCTTAGCTAAGATCAATTTTTAAAGCTCCAACCTACAAGGAAGCTTCAACTCCCTCTTTGACCAAACACTAACTTAGCCAATCACACTTCTTTATTTTATTCTTCCACTCAACTCTCTATCTAATATATCTAAAATATATCCACTATAATATATTATGAACACATATTTTATGTAATTTTGATAGACTCTTAATATAAAATGATCATTCCTTTATCTCTACTCCACTTGATCTCTCTCAAAACTACTACCTCTAGGCTTCTTCTCTCAACTTGCCCTTTTCAAGACTAAATAGGTCATATGACCTTGGTATTAAATATTAGATACCTCTATGATCTTCATGATATGATTATATTCTCTCTCTTGAGGGTTTATAATATGTTACCTAGCCTCCTTAGGCTCATTGATCTATCAATTCATTCATGTGTACTCTACTATCCAAATGGGCCTAAAATGCTTTGTATATATACTATACTCATGGTTACACACCACTTAGTTAGCCATACACCTTCAAACTCTTAGTTAAGCCATATAATAGCTATTATAACACTTTATTAACATGGTTAAAATTAAATTTGGATCCCTTTTGGGTTGCAACACTCAATGAGGCCTTATTTCTCTTTTAGGCCTCATGGAGACCTAATTGCATTAGGTTTATCTAGTAACATGTAAACTTGATCCTTGGGAACACCCTTCACCTCCATATACATCAATATTATTTCAAAAATGAATAAAATATACCACATCTAACATTATCCAATATTTACAAAGCATTTTAGGTCTAACCACTTCATAAGAACACTCTTTACAGTTCACTGTCATATTAGGCATGTGAGTACTAAAAGTCTATATGATATATCTCATGTGTTATTACCTTCATGTCATGTAATTAGGACATACAAAACATGTTTATAGGAAATATATGACCCTAAGGTCATCGTTAATCATATATAATAATTTGACTTAATGACCAATATTGGTCTCACTCATCTTTTAGGTCTCGTGGAGACCCAATTCATTAGGTCTGCTCTATTAACATTAAGACTTGATATTATTGGACCTAGATGGCCTTATCCAAAAATAAAAAAACATTAAAAATTTATTAAAATAACTCTTCTAACCTCCTCAATTCTCATTTATATTTTCATCTTTTATTCATACCTTGAAACCTTCTTTAAGACAAACTGCCCTATTAGGCATGTGTACAGTCAAAGTTCTATCTTGCAAGACTGAAGCTCAAACACTTTTAATAAAATTAATCATGATATATGAGAAATTTATGAATATATTACATGACTTAAATATCATCCCCAAATTCTTGGAATACCTTCACTCAAGATATACAGGCTCAAGATCATCTCTACAACTTACTCAAAATTGTCAAATTACCTTAAAGATCAGTCATGGTGACTTAGACCTCCAACACCTATGTAAACACTTGTCATGAGTCCTGATGCATGTAAATTATCCTATGATATCTCTGTACCATCTTTAGATATAAATATCATATAGTCTAATGTAAAATATTAGTCTTGCAAACCAATTTCTTGACCCCATCTCACACAGTCTTATCTGAACCAAACAGGTCATTTTGTGAGTAAATTTTTCACCATATTCATCAATAGCCAAAAATAATTTAAAGAATAAACATGACTTAAAATTAATAAATAAACTCTTCATGTACATTTTTGCATTAATCTGACATGTTCAAACCCTCAAATCCATCTTCTCATCTCTGCTTAGGTTTTTCACTGTTCACATAATTAGGTTTGTCTATGATTAGCTAACTTGGATGACCAATTTAGCATACTTAAAGGTTGGAACCTATCCATAAACCATCATGTGAATGTATTATTATTCTCTATCTACTTATACCATCCATTTTATTTTATTGACCAATGTAACTTTTGAGATCTATAGTAACTTCTTGACAAATATGCATGTATATATGTATTTTCTCTCTCATCTAACTAACCACCACCACCTAGAGGTACCTGAGACTATTAACTATGTGATCCAATAGTTTTTATATGCATTTGAGTCCATTATAATCTGATTTGAACAATATCTTTCACATCAAGTCCTCATTAAGGTTTTAGGGAGGTTTAACACAAGTTTTGGTGTTAATAATTATTCATAAAGGATTGCCCCTTAAATCCAAAACCAATGCCTAGAGATCTTAGATAGGAACCTTATCTATCTCTCCTTAATATTTTATATTCCCATAAATAGGCAACATGTGCAAAAAAATATCTTAAAGTCATTTTCGGGTCTTGAGACCTCATTCTATGAACTCGAGAAGGCTTAAAATAGTGTTTCATGCAAATTCCTTCAATCCATGGCCTAACCTTTGTGAAAATACTTAAAAAAACATATATTACCTATGCCCATGATCACATATGCATACTTTCCATTAAATCTAATCTTTATGCCTCATTAGGTCGGGTAGGGTCTAAGAAATGTCTAAATGCAAACCTAGACTGAAGGTCCTACTCTTATAGGCTCATCCTAAAAATCTCATGAATGATTAATGCTTTACTCTCATGCTCAAATAGTTCCAATCTATCTTCTCATCTCTATTTTAATTCATTTTCATGCACATACCTATTCATGTCATGACTAGGCTTCCTATGCAATTTTGATATCAATGACATGTACTTTCATGCAAACATAAGACATCAGTTGCCTTCAAATTCTCTCTATTGCCTTCAAATTATCTTTCATGACAACATCATTCAATGACAATACCCTCACAATGCCCCTTATCATATCAACATACTCATATCACAACACCATTCTCTTTCTGATGACAACAATCTTTCATAGCCTCATATAGACCTTAAACCACATGACCAAGCTTCCTTCACATGGCTCACCCTGAAACTCTTCATGTCATGACTATGACATACTATGCACATGCATTCCTCTATGTGTAAATTTTTATAGCATGACATTAGTGACTTGTATAGACCTCTTCATATACTATGCTTCCTTTACATATATTAGTTGTCTTCAAACATGACCCGTACCTTTCATGGTCACAACATTCATGATAACTCTCATTCATGAAATACTCTTTTTCATGAATGACCTTACTCATGATAGCTCTCATGACCACACTCTCCTTTTCTTATGATAACACTCTTCTTTATAATGTCAACACTCATGGAAACATTCTTTTTTCTCATACACCTACTCTTTTATGCACCTTGACATATCACATGTTGCCTTTTGTCCTTAGTCACCTTTGACATCAACCTTCATAAGATGCTTCTTGATGTCAAACTTGACATCAGTGACTATTATGCCTTTACATGATACACTCTTTTGACATCAATGACAACAACATGCCAACAAACTACCCCTTTGTTATTGATGGCAAACATATTGATGAAAAACACACTACAATCTAAAATCACTTCAAAATGGTACTTTTTGCATCTACTCATTCTCCCCCTTTTGACATTAATGATAAAGGGTCTTCCACAAACTACCATCTGATCTTTAGACCTAAAATTTAACAATAACATAATTAAATGTTGATAACAACTCACCTTAGGCACATATCAGTTGTTGTATACAACTTTTGGAACACTTGAATTATACCTCAAAAAACCACACTTCTTACTATTATCTTGACACTTCATAATACAAAGCTACAAAGCTCCCCCTTTGTCCTCATATCTTTTTTCTCATCATACGAGTCATTAAGACTCACAGACCATTTTCAACATCCTTCAAGCATCTTCATACCAATACCACTTCTTAACATAAATCAAGCTATCAACTATTAGAAATATAGAATAACTTTTTGCTTATCAATCAACTATATAAATTTTCATCATGCTTCTAGCTCTGTCAATAACATCCAATTTGTCTTTATGACCATATTGGTCTTATAAACCAATCCATATTCTATATGTCTCTAGACACAAACCTATGCTCAAACTTGCATTCCATACCATGACTCCTCAAGAACTGATCTCTAAAATCAATGTTCATACTAGCCAAAACTCCTTTTACCTAGTCATATACATACAAGCTACAAAGAAAACAACTCATACCTTGAAATATAGACAACCTAGAATCCTATCAAGATGAATCCTTCTTTGAAGAAAACCTCATGTTTATACTAATAAAATGGTGTCTACATGAATCCTAATGCAGTCACCCCTTTCCATAAGGCTCTCAAAACTCCATGAAATTAGGAGATTCCTAGATCTCCAAACCACTCTTCTAAGCCATCTTGAAATCATGAGACTAATAATCCCTCCTTAGAATCCACTTAAGCTTGACTAAAGCATTCAACTCATCCAAGTTATCATCCTAATTCTTCAATTTGACTACCTTATCAATACATGCAAATAACAAGTGTTCTTGATATTCCTTCACTTATGATCCTTGTTCTATCTTATAAAATAATCCATTTTAACTCTTGGGCTCAATATAATTAGTCATAGCTTTCTTTATCTTCCATATCAATGTTTGACCCTTCTTATGCACTCTAGGAACTCCATATACCTTGCTAAGTCTTAAGGGACTTATATTAGGATATAATATTGTAATGTGTCCCATATTGTGACAAATGTATCAAAAAAAAATATTATACTTACTTCTTCATTGATCATTCCTCCCATAGTCCCATGATAACTCATCCCTTGAGACTGTTCTACAATCACTTACTCTATGACCAAAGTTATGATAAGAAAAATAATAACCATTGAAATAATTGGAATACCTCATTGCATTGGGCTACCTAATTGGTCTTTTAATTTTAAATTTCATGTTTGTACTCTTGATTTTTTGATGATTACTTTGAGTCTCATATTTGAGTGTTTCTGCATAGGTCTTTGAGGTCTAACTTTACTTGTTCCTCTTTTGGTCTTCTTTGAATCCAAGACCTATCTTTTCATGTAGATGCCTTTGACTATTCAAAATATCACCAAGAACTTTAGTACTCTTTTCAAATCTCTGATGTGTCTTCAACTTGACTATTGCTAATCTAATTCTACCTTTAAGGACTTGATTTCTATTTCAAACATGATGCATTCTTCCTCTTTGGTCTTAAGACTTGTAATGACAATTTTAATCTAAGTTTCTAACCATTTGATGATATCCTCATGTTAATTGGTATTATTTCTTAGTCTCTCTTTAAATAGATTGATTGTATCCTTGTATCTCTTAACCAATGATCTTAGTTTTTGATTATTTTTTCTTTGAAACTTCAACTCCTCTAGAGTACTTACTAATTCTACCTCAAGGTTTACTTCAGCTTCTTCTTCATCTAATTATTCATCATCTATAATACCTTTCCCTTTTTATTAACCCTTTTTATCTATTTCTATATCAATGAATATAATAAGGTTTCATTACTATCATGGTCATTATCGTCATCATCACTTCAGATGTACTAGTGTCACTTACATCAGATGAGTTATTGTCTTCTTTAGTATAGAAACTTCTCTTACTCTTGAATGACCTTTTATTACCTTCGTACTTTGTAAAACCCTTTTTGCTCTTGTTAGGATTATTGACATTTTATCATCATTTTGATCTTCATCATGCTCTCCATCATGATTAGTGTTATCCTTGTTAGGACATTTAGATGCAAAGTGACTAATCTTACCACAGTTAAAGAATTTGAATGGCAACTTGCCCTTATACTTACCTAAACCTTTCCTTAGTTTTATAAAAAACATGGATTATATCTTATCATCATCAATTTTTGTGTCAACATCATCTTTATCCTTATTACCTTGTGACTTTTTCTCAGCTTTGAATGCAGCTTCCTTCTTGTAAGGTCTTCCATCACTTGTTCTCATTTCATAGGCAGTCAAGATGCCATGAAGCTCATCCATTTGTAGTATGTTAAGTTCTTTGATCTCCTCCATATTAGACACATTTTAATCAAAATTATATGTTAGAGATCTCAATATATTTTGTACTACTATTGATTTTTCAACTTCTCTCCTAGACATCTGATGACATTTACCATTTCATCTACTTTTAATAGATAAGATGCAATGTTTTCATTCTCAGACTTTCAATCTTCCTTCAATGGGTCTAAAACTTTACCAAATTTATTTTGGTGTCTCCTTAATAAATTTTATACAACTCTTCCCAGATCCCTTTGGTTTTATCACAATGCATGACCTTTACAAATTTTGCCTCTAAAAGACCACACATAATGGCATTCATTGCCTTAGAGTTGTTCTCACCTACCTTCTTGTTTTTTACATCAGTTGGTGGTGTAGAAGGTAGAGTGAATCCATCAACAAAAACTAGCATAATTCATAACCCAAGGACATTAGATATGTCTTCATTTTGATGCTCCAAAATTAATAGTTAGTCCCACTAAAAATAGGAGCCTTATTGGTTGATAAACCTCCTTGTGCTTGATGACTAGACATGTGTGTGCTTATAGGATCTCCTTTAAACTATTAGGCCTAATTCATAGGAAAAAGATCTGATACCAATTATTAGAATCATAATGACTAATATAGGGGTGAATTTGTCTTTAAAAACTTTTAATCAATTACATCTACTCATATATGAACTATGAAAGCAATACAATGATCTAGCAATGTGTTAAGAACTAATCACATGAGCGTGAAACAAGATAACACATCACATATGTGGAAACCCCTCATCAATAATAAAACCCATTGAAATAAATCTTGTAAAAACTATTTTATAATACAATGTATCAAATTTAGTTGAGCACCAACCCCATATTTATCAAGCACCCACTTTTCTTTATCAAGCACCCACTTGCTAAAAGGCTATAACCCCTTATGACAAAGCACCAACTCAGCCAAAGGAAACTTATGTAAGAACCAATATTAAATATATCTCTATTTCCTTCTCGACCAAACACCAACTTAGCCAAGACCAATTTTCCAAGCTCCAACCTATAAGGAAGCTTCAACTCCCTATTCGACCAAGCACTAACTTAACCAATCACACTTATTTTTTATATTCTTCCACTCAACTCTCTATCTACTCTATTTGAAATCTATCCACTATCATACATTATTAACACATTTATTATGCAACTCTGACATCCTCTCAATATATAATTATCACTCCTTCATCTCTACTCCATTTGATCTCTCTCAAAACTACTTATAGGCTTATTTGCTCAACTAGCCCTTTTTCAATACTGAATAGGTCATATGACCTTGATATTCAACTATAAAATACCTATATGATATTAATGATATGATTATGTTCTCTCTCCTAATTTTTTACAACATGTTACCCAACCTCCTTAAGCTCATCGATCTATCAATCCATTTTCTTACACTTTACTTATCCAATAGGCCTAAAATGCCTTGTATATATATTATTTTCATGGTTACACACCACTTAGTCATCCATACACATTAAACCTATTATTTCATCCATATAATAGGTCTATAAAACTTTATAAACATGGTTAAAATGAACTCTGGACAAATTTTGGTATGTAACCCTTAATTAAGCCTTATTTCTCTTTTAGGCCTCATAGAGACCTAATTGCATTAGGTTTGTATAGTAACATGTAAAATTGATCCCTTGGAACACCTTTCACCTCCATATACATTAATATTATTTCCAAAACAAATCAAATATACCCCATATAACATTCTCAAATATTTACAAAACATTTTAGGTCCAACCACTTCATAAGAACACTCTTTGCAATTCACTGTCATATTAGGCCTGTGAGTACCAAAAGTCTATCTGATCTCTCTCATGCTTGATTACCTTCATGTCATATAATCAGAACATACATGTTAAATTAGATATATGACAATAATTTCATCTTCAATAATATATAACAATTTGACTTAATGACCAATATTGATCTCACTCATCCTTTAGTTCTCATGGAGACCTACTTCATTAGGTCTGCTCTCTTAAAATTAAGACTTGATATTCTTGGATGCAGATGGAATTATTCAATAATAAAAACCCATTCAAACACTTATTCAAATAACTCTTATGACCTCTTCCATTATCATTTATATCTTTATCCTTTTTTCATAACTTGAAACCTTCTTTAGGACAACAGACCTATTAGCCATGTGTACAGTCAAAAATATGTCTTGCAAGAATGAAGCTCAAAAACTTTTAATAAACTTAATCATGATAGATGAAACATTTAGGATTATATTACATGACTTTAATACCATCCCAAAATTATTTTAATACCTTCACTCAAGACATACAGGCTCAAGATCATCTTTGTAACTTGCTTACTCAGAACTGTCAAACTACCTCAAAGACCAGTCATGGTGACTTAGACCTCCAACACCTATATAGAAACTTGTCATGACTCATAATTAATTTAAATTATAATATTATATATATAAACCATATTTAGATATAAATATCATATGGTCTAATGGCAAATATTAGTCTTGCAGACCAATTTCTTGACCTTATCTCACACAATCTTATCTAAACCAGAAAGGTCATTTTGTGAACAGCTTTTTCACCATATTCACTGATATCCAAAAAATATTTAAATCATAAATATGAATTTAAGTTAATATATAAACTATTTATGTACTTGGTTATATCAATCTATCATGTTCAGACCCTCAAATCCATCTTCTCATCTCTACCTGCATTTTTCACTGTTCACACCATTAGGTTTGTCTACAACTAGCTAACTTGGATGAAAAATTTAGAATAATTTAAGGGTGGAACCTAACCATAAACCATCATGGGAATTTATTTTTATTATCTGTCTACTTTAACCATCTATTTGATTGTCTTAACCAATGCAACTTTTGAGATCTACAACTTCTTGATAAATAAGCATGTATCTATGCATTTTCTCTCTCATCTCATTAACCACCACCACCTAGAGGTACCTGAGAGATTTTAATACATTATAAAATGTATTTTATATTAATTTTATTCCATTATAATCTGATTTGAACAATATCTTTAACATTAGGTCCTCATTAGGGTTTTAAGGAGGTTTAACAAAGGTTTTGGTGTTAACAATTGTTCATAAAGGACTACCCCTTAAATCCAAAACCAATGCATAGAGATATTATCTAGGACCATTCCCCATCTATATTTAATATATAAATTTCCCATTAAGATATTACACATGCTAATGAACATCTAAAATTGCATCTTGGGTCTTGAGACCTCATTCTATGAAGGTGAGAAGGCCTAAAATAGTGTTTCATGCAATTTCATTAAAACCATGGACTCAAACTTTGTGAACATGATTAAAAACATATATATTACCTATATCCATTCTCACATATGCATAATTTCCTTTAAATATTATCTTCATGCCTCATTAGGCCAAGCAAGATCTAAGAGAGGTCTAGATGCAGACCTAGACTGAAGGTCCTATTCTTGTAGGCTCATCCTAAAACTCTCATGAATGATTCAATAATTTAATCTCATAATAAAATAGTTAAAAACTATCTTATCATGCTTATTTTAATTAATTTTCATGCACATACCTATTTATTTTATGACTAGGCTTCCTTTTCAACTTTGATATCAATGACTTATAATTTCATGCAAACATAAGACATCAGTTACCTTCAAAGTGTGTCTCTTGCATTCAAGTTCTCTTTCATGACAACATCATTCAATTAAAATAATCTCACAATTCCCCTTTTCATATCAATATACTCATATCACTACACCATTCTCTTTCTGATGACAACAATCTTCCACAGCCTCATACAGACCTAAAACAACATGACCAAGCTTCCTTCACATGGCTCACCCTGAAACTCTTCAAGTCATGACTATGACATAATATGCACATAAATTCATCTACACATACCTCATTATATCATGACATTATTTACTTATACATTCTTCTTCATACATTATGCTTCCTTTGTAGACATTAGTTGTCTTCAAACATGACTTGTACCTTCCATGATCATAACATTCATGAAAACTCTCATTCATATAATACTCTCTCTTTCATGAATGACATTACGCATGACAAATGTCATTACCACATTCTCATTTTCTTGTGATAACACACTTCTTTCTCATGTCAACACTCATGGTAACATTCTTTTCTCTCATACACCTACTCTTTTATGTACATTGACATATCACATGTTGTCTTATGTCCTTAGTCACCTTTGACATCAACCTTCACAATATGCTTCTTGATATCAACCTTGATATCAATGACCATTATTCCTTTACATGATGCACTCTTTTGACATCAATGATAATAACATGCCAACACATGAGAGAGATATTGAGAGGTATCTCTTGGATGATACCTTGAGATACTCTTCTTAGGTTGATATCTCTCAAGGTGTCTCTCAGGTGATACCTTGGAGAGATAAACCACTCTATAACATTTTAATACAATATTTTGGATTTGATATCACGTCAACTTTATATAAGTGGTGGTTTTGAAATAATATAATTTAGATGTAAGAGGTATTTCTTAGGATATGCCTTAAAGATACTACTATTTAATTCTTGATGGTGATGGATTTAAGGGCCAAGGTATCTCTTGGGTGATACCTTGAGAGGTTCCTCCTAGTCATTACCTCTAAAGTTATATCTTGGTAAATACCTTGAGGTATATCTCTCAAGGTATATTTTGGTCGATACCTTAAGAGATATCTCTCATTTTATAAAATTTGGGTACAAGATGTTGCCTTTAAAATTTTGTCAATTTGATTTAATGGATGGGTTAAAAACACATAATTTATATGCAAGAGTAATTTTTTAATAGATAATTTTAAAGTATTTACTTGTTGATAGTGATGGATTTTAGGGACAAGGTATATCTCAAGAGATACCTTGAGTGGTATCTCTTGGGTGACACATTGGGAGATTTCTCTTAGGAAATACCTTCTAAGGTATGTTTTAAAAAGTATCTTTAGATATATCTATTATTTTATAATATTTATATACAATATTTTGGCTTTGAAATGATTTTGATTTAATATAAATGCCAGGTTTTTAAAACTTATAATTTATATGCACGAGGTATCGCCCAGGAGAGACCTAGTAGGTATTACTATTTATTTATTGATGGTGATGGATTAGAGAACCAAGGTATCTCTTGAGAGGAACCTTGAGAGGTATCTCTTGGATCTTTAGAGGCTTTTCTTAGGTGATATATTTCAAGGTATCTCTTATTATATACCTTTGAAATATATCTCATTTTTTTTAAAATGGATACAAGATGCTTCATTTTAAATCATGTTACTTTGATGTAAGGGTTGGGTTTTCAAAACATATAATTCAGATGCAAGAATTATCACTTATGAGATACCTTGAAGGAATTAATATTTATGGATCTTAGATTCAAGTTATCTATTGAGATATTCCTTGAGAGGTATCTATTTGGGTGACACTTTGAGAGGTTTCTCTTAGGCAATACCTATCAATATATATCCCAATTTAGATACAAATTATTGGCTTTGAAATTATTTAAATTTAATTTAAGGGGTGGGTTTTTAAAACATATAATATATATTCAATAGATATCACCTATGAAATACCTATAATGTATTACTATTTACTTTTTGATGGTGATGGATTTGAGGTCCGAAATATATATTGAGAGATACCTTAAAAGGTATCTATAAGTAAATAGCCTTAGTGATATCTCTCATTTTATAAAATTTGGATATAATATGTAAGATTTGAAATCATGCCATATAAACACAAGGGGTGGGTTACAAAAACATATAATTTGGATGTAAGAGATATCACCTAAGAAATACCTAGAAGGTATTACTAGTTATTTATTTATGGTAATGGATTTTAGAGCCAAGATGTCTCTTGAGAGATATTTTGGGAGGTCTATATTGGGTGATACCTTGAGAAGTTTATCTTAAGTGATACCACTCAAGGTATCTATTAGGTTATACCTTATGATATATCTTTAATTTTATAACTTTTGGATACATGATGTTGAGTTTGAAATCATGTCAATTTTATATAATGGGTGGGTCTTTAAACAAATAATTTCAATGCAAGAGGTATCACTTGGGAGATACATTGAAGGTATGAATATTTAATTATTGATGGTGATAGATTTGAGGACTAATGTATCTCTTGATAGATACCTTGAGATGTTTATATTGAGTGATTCCTTTATATATTTCTCTTACCCTAAGTTCTCTTGGGTGATACCTTAAGTGATATATCTCATTTTATAAAATTTAGATACAAGATTTCAATCTCAAAATCATATCATTTAGATTCAAGAGATATCACCTAGAATATAGCTTCAATTAAAAACCACTTTGGAGGTATTTCTAGTTACTTATTGATGGAGATTAATTTAATGTCCAAGGTATCTCAAGAGATAACTCTTGGGTGATACTTAGAGAGGTAACTCTTGGGCTATACCTTTAGATGTATAATTAATTTTTGTGAATTTGGATATAAGATATTTTCTATGAAATCATGTCATTTATATGCAAGGGTTATCATCTAAGAGATACTTATAAAATAAAAAAACTCTATGTACATCATATTTAAACATTAATGCAAGCAGAGGTAGTGTTTTAATGTTAATACAAATAAAAAAATGGTAATGTCAAAATATTGATCTACTTTATTACATATGGATACAAGGGGTGGATTTTGAAAACGTATAATTTAGATGCAAGAGGTATGGACTTGGAGATACCTTGAAGATTTTTCTATTCACTATATGGAGATGGATTTAGTAACCAAAGTATCTCTTGGGTGATATCTTGAGCAATATCTCTTGGGTAATACCTTGGGATGAAACATAACATGTTCATGACTAAAATACATAACACTTGATTTTTTTCAATAATAATAAGTGGTATCCTAAGATGTTGTCAAACAAAGATAGAAGTTGATATTCAACCAGTATAGAAATTTATATTTTGGATGTTACTCATTAGTAGTTGTATGGATAATTTCACAAATGAAATATTGTACATATAATTTCATATATGGAATATTGTACACACAATTTATTAATGTTCAAAATGATAATTGTGTACTTTATCAAGATGCATGTATGTTAGTTTCTAAAGAATGGATTACTTGCTTACTTGCATTACACATTGAAAAATTACTCTTTAAAGACTCATGTTTTATAGATCCCACTAAGCTTAGGACTTAGTCTATTCTATTGGAATGTATCTTTTATAAAATTTCATAATACATACAATTATTTTACCACATTATGATTATAATTGATATGAAACTTCCTGTATTTTTTTGAATAAATAATTACCCTATGGGAGAAAATTCCCTCAAAATATCATATCTCTACTTTATAACCCCTTATTCTACCACTTTTTCAAACTATTATGATCCTCTAAATTCTTAAACTTATAACTATAATCTATGGGTTCTAATTATTAATTATATTTTTTTTTGAGGTATCAACTTAGGGTTGTTTCTGATAACTCCAAATAACCAAGGTTTAATAGAGTCAGTTGAAATTGGGTAGAGATTCTACAAGTTGTGTCTTATTTTTACACTCGCACTCAAACTTATCCCATTCATAAATAGTGTTAACCAAATGTTTCAAATTTCTAACTATAAAGGGTATAACATACAAATTTCCCACTATCAAATCTCTAAGGTTGGTTTTGAGTAGCTTCCTAGGGATAAATGCTTACCAATGTAGCAAAAATAATAGTTAATTGAAGGCTTCCTATCAATAAGCTTAGGAAATGACTAAGAGATATTTTGATATACCCAAAGGTATGTGAAATATAATTTCCATGTAAAAATGTTTTCTATAAGCATTTATTGATGGGTCAAATTCCACCCCACTTCACACATAGATCTCACATGCTTAGAAAAATGATAGATTTAGGTGTTCTTTTAAAACCCAAAACACAAGCTTTGTAACTTAAAATATAAATTCATTATTACAAGGAAAAAATGGATATGTTAAAGTAAGGAGGCTTAGTGCTACTAATTTTGATGCCTTAGTACTAATTTAAAAATATATATATTCTTTTTTATTTTTTAATAAATTCTATGATAAAATAATTTAAAACCTATGGGTGTTGATTTTCTGACTTGTAATAGTTGAACCAAAATCACAAAAGATAAATTTTGAATGTTCAGAACTAAATTGATGCAATGTTTGTACTCTAAATATTTGTATTTATATTATAAGTGAGTATGTGTTTTGGAAATTATAAGAAAACTTGCATTGGTTCTATTATGATTTGTGAAAAATATCTCAATATTTTTTCATCCAAACATTTTCTTTATGTAAGCCTAAATAATATGACTGACCAATGGTTTAAGCATATTTACAAATTGTGTTAACTACATATTGTGTTAACTACTACTGGAAATCATAATGCATGAAATTCATGAATTCTAAATACTAAAAAAATTATTTACTTAAAGTGTGGATAAGAATACATATATGGCATATACTTCAAACACTTCTAGGAAAACTAATTTTACATTTCCATGATGATGGTGGGAATAAATATCATATGATAGGTTGAAAGCAATGATTGATGGATTTATAAGAAAATGATGTTATAACAATATAATATTTATTCTATAATAATAATCTATTTCATAGATATAATTTTACACATTTTGTGTATAATGGATTGTTATTTAAATAAAAACTTTTATACCACTATTAAAAAATGCACTTAAAATTAGTATCATTTAGTAAAAAGTAAGAGCAAATGATGGTTTTCATTTTATTGATTACTTTATTGACTCACCTTACCCAAACCAATTTTTCTTGTGAGACTTTCTAGGGATGAAATACATTAATTACACTAGTTTTCCACCCTTCAGCAAGCAAGCCCTTTATTTATGGCTTCTATATGCTCTACTGCATATGTTGATGTAAGAGTTAGAGATAATGGAGCCCAAGCAAGCCCAAAATTTTGTTTTTAAGGTCTATTAATAGGTGATCCCTCATCCTCCCTCCACTCTAGAGGTAAGCATTCCTATTGTAATTGTTGAACAATGTTTTAAATGGTATGAAAATTATTCTTTTATAACTTACTTTTTTGGTTGTATCCCCTTGGAAGACTACCTCTATAACTGGCTCCACAACCATTGGGAGCCTCTGGGCATCCATGTATCTAGAATATGGAACCTTACCAAAGGTTTTATCTTTTTTACCTTCAAATATCCCTTTGAGATGTAGCTTATCCTTGCAAATTCCAATGTTTGGTTCCTTCACAACCAGATTATGATTTTATTTGCCTAGACTCATAACTTTAAATTTTATGATAATACTACCCTTCATGTCCCTATATGGGTTGAGCTTATCAATCTTCCAGTTCACCTCTAGGATTTTATACCCCAAATTATCACCCTCATAGGGTGTATTTTTATAATTGAGCCAAATAGGTGGTTTTTTCCCTGCCTTAATAAATGGGTCTATGTGGAGATCAACCTCTCCAAGGAATTAAAAGAGTTTATAGAGATTCAGGTTAGGGAGACTTAGTGATCAGAAAGGGTTGTTTACTTTGACCTAATGAACACTTATTTCCATTATCAATATTTAGACCACTACATCAAGTATTATCCTTGTATGAGTCATCCCAAGCCCCCTCAGCCACCTCCTCAAACTGAGAAATCCAAATTAATATACCAAGGTGATGGTTGGACCATAGTACCCATAAAATGTCATCAATCCCTAAACCAAAAATCCCACCATAAATACCACCTCAGGTTGATTCTTCTCTAGCTATAAAAACCTTACAAGGGACATCTCCAACCTCCCTAGACATCTTAGTTGCTTCCAAACCATAAAACATTTATCTAGTTTCCTAGAATACTATGATACTTGTGGCTAAGGTTCTCCCAACTAGTAGCTTCTTTTCATGGTGGTCTCGTAGCCCACTTCATGGGGGTATAAACTCCCCTTGAGAAGAACACAAAATCAAATTCCACTTCATTATGGTAGGCATAAATTCACATCCTCACCAACATAAAAACTTTGTGGCATTGGCATATTTTAAGGATGGATTGGGAGAGCTTCATATGGATGATCCTTCCTCGTGAATGTGTTATCATGAAATGTTAAGGGTCTTATAGACTCTACCTACAAATCATTTGTGCATGTTTTTTGTCAAAAAATTAGTTTTATAAATATTATATATTTTCAAGAAGTTAAAATCTTTAGTTTTCTCCTTTAGACATCTTTTCAAAGTGTTTATCATGACACCACCCAGATCACCACCTTACATAAGGAAGGACATGGTGGTGCTTTTATTTTAGTTTCCCTTAAGTTTTCCCCAACATTGTTACCATTGGAAAGGACCCTTCACATCAGGTAGTCTAGATTATTCTTGACATTTATGGCCATCAATTTGGAATTCTCAACATCTATGTACTTAATCATGGCCCTGACCACTCCCTACTTTGGTGATATTTGACCAATGAGTTGTCTATCACCACATGGCTTATGTGTGGAGATTTCAATATGATTGAATACCCCAAAGAAAAGGA
This sequence comes from Torreya grandis, assembly GCA_037957365.1. Taxonomy (NCBI): domain Eukaryota; kingdom Viridiplantae; phylum Streptophyta; class Pinopsida; order Cupressales; family Taxaceae; genus Torreya; species Torreya grandis. Next base: position 2,220,943 of record JARHVA010001721.1, on the reverse strand, counting down.
TATGGCCTTCCCTATGCATTATTGTATTAGATAATGTGATGCTTGGTATTATTTCAAAAATAAATGGGGTCTAGTTGACCCACTCCTTTGTTGACAGACATTTAACCCCACATCTTGGTTTATGTGGTCTATTTTATTATTTTTGTGAGTCTAGTTTTAGATCCTAAATAATAAGGGTCTAGACTGATAGGAAAAATATACTTTGATGAGGAAAAATATAGATTTTAAGTAATAATTATTCAAGATAAATATAAATTAACTTATCTAGATTCATACTAAAATGAAAGATTCTGAGGCTGGAAATTGAAAAGCAAGACTAAGACACTATCAAGAATCTGAATCTGGCTTCTATTTTTTGATTGGATAGGAGCACCAAAAATAGGACACCCTAGTGTCTGGTGCTATAGTCCTTCCTACTGCTATTGTCTTGAGGATTTAAGCTTTTTGGGTTTTTTTCACCTAGTCAATATGAGCCTGTATACCAAATTTTGAGGGCTAGAAGTCACCAAATCTTGTTGTAAGTCTATTTTAGTCTTTCATACCTGTATCCATATACACACATGCAAAAAATGAATAAATAAAAAGAAAAAGGGGTAAAAATACTAGGTTAAGGGAAGAATGATCACAAAATCAAGAACCTTTGTTGTTTTGATTTCTGCCTACATTAACCCTCAAGCTAGGGTCTTAGATTTGATGTAGTTCTCCCTTAGGGAATGTGCATAATCAGTGCACATGATAGATGCAAGAATGAATTTTTCCTAGGCCCCTCTTTGATCAAGCATGCAAGTATATGTGTGATGTAGAATGTTGAGCTATACTATTGACTAATTTTTATTATGTCTAATGTGCCAAAATAGTAAGTGCTAGATATAAAATGCCTTGTGTAGTCCTTTATATAGGAGACTCATTATTTTGAATTTCAGAGCTTTATCTATATTTGGCTGACATTAGAAAACTTAGGAATGAAGAAAATAAAAGGGTTAAGACTCATCTTTCAGGAGAAACTGATCGTTGGAATCAAATTTGCACTTGGACAACAACACCAAAAATTGAACACTTTGGGTTTGAGCTTTGTATTCCTATTTAAGTGTTGTTTTTCAAAGGGTTCAAGACCCAAGGGGATGGAATAAGCATGGAAAGAGTAATATAGGTCAGTAAAGGTTAAGTTTGTAATAATGACTGGGAAAGTCAAAAAGGTGTCTAGGGTATGAAAGAAGACCAAGGCAAATTAGACAAAAAGACATGGCTAGATGTGAATAAGACTCATATTCTCTAATTAGAGTCTCCTATGAAAGAACTATGAAAAGACATGATATATGTGGTTACTTGACCAATTTAAGGCATATACATTTTCCCTCCTTTTAATATAATGATGTAATGAAATGAAATGAAATACTAGAGTAAAATAAGAAAGAAGATGTGTATCTAAACTTATCTATGTGGAGATAGTTATGCTAGAAAAGGGTCTAACTTCTTGGCCAGGGAAGTGGATAGGGAACTAAATAGTGCTTAGAGAAAGAAGGAATCCCTAAAATGGATGCCCCCTATATTGAATCTGAATGAGAAATGAGAAATTCTTGGAGGCCCAAAACCAATGTCTACCCACTGTCCCACATAAACTCATGTAATTTGGAATGTGTGTATAGAATTTGTATGTTGTAAAGAGCAAGATTTTTCATGCCCCCACTCTAAATAATATGAACTAGAAATGAGAAGTGCTCAGAGGTCTAAAACTAATGTCTACCCTCTGTCTTACACAAACCCCTGGGTTTGAGTAATGATATGGACCACCCACTATAGATGATCATACAGTCCAACCTAGTGACAACCTAGGTATACATGGGTGTAATCTAAAAATTTTGGTAAGTATGTAAGAAGGAAATGGCATGTCTTGCCATTCCAATCTATATAATCCTATATGCTAAAGAACATGATCAATTGTGTCATGTCCCCAAATTTGGAATGTGAGTGATGCATCTGGATAATCTAGAAATATGTATAACCACATGTGTCATGATCTATCATGCCATGTCCCATGTGAAAATTTGGAGATCAAAAAAATGTGTTTTACACTATGCATATAATCTATTATCTAGTCCTGTAACTATTTCATGTTGTATGAAGCCGTATATATGAGATGTGTAGTAATGTACATGCCCCCAAATATGGTATCTGAGTCTAAATCTGTATTAAAGTCACTGTGAGTCCATATAATTTAAACCACTATATCTAAATAGTTTATGTATTTATAAAATGATGGTATATCCCTCTGGATGTCTGAGTGATGTTGATTGATGCTAAGTGACTCATATTATATGAACCACTATATAATCTTGACCAATCTATACTAAGTAATGTTGATAATCTAGATTCTAGAGGTGAAAAAAACCATGTTGAGTGACCCATTATAGTCTGAATCACTATATAATATTGACCAATATGTACTGAGTAATGTTGATAATCTAGATTTTGGAGGTGTTAAAACCATGCTGAGTGACCTATTATAGTCTGAATCACTATATAATCTTGATCAATCTATACTGAGTCTAATATTATGCTTGCTAGAGGTGTGATAACCAAGGTGTATTTACCTATAGGAGTGGATAGGGATACTAAGTAATTTGTAGAGATAGTAGGAATGATACCCCCTTTAGGGGAGAGGGACAAGATATATGAGAGAGGAAGTTGAACTAAAAGTGATGACTAGTGGCATATGAATAGTAACTAGGTTGGCATGTAGTGAATAGATTGAAAGTCTTTTGTTTGATTGGTGAGAGTTAAATTACTGAGATTAAAATGTTTTCTTGATTGGTTAGGACCAAATATTATGTGTGGGTATAGTAGAGATTAGAAATGTTTATGCCATGGTAAGTAAATGATGTGGTAGTAGATTGAATGGATTGAAAAGTTGATTGATTTGGTTGGGTTATTTCAATGAGTTTTTTATTGGTAGGTACTAATTTGTATGTTGAGGTGAAAAATAGGTATAGGGATGTGTGTATGTTATAGAGGATGTATTGATAGATAAAGGTGTGCATGATGTCAAAGGTATCATTGTCATGATTTTGTTAAATAAAATGGTTTTTAAAATGGAGCTACAAGGTTCTAGTTATGGGAAAATTGGTGTTTTACTTTTGAATAAAAAGGTTGGTTGATATAGGAATTTTGATTGACTTTGGGTTCATTTGTGCATTGACTAGTTTAAAATATTGGAGATTTGGAGTGATAAAATGCCTAGGAGATGAGCATCTTTTATGACCTATTTTGATTAGCTGGTAGCCCAGGTTCAGGCTAATGGAGATATTACCTTGGTGAGTAATGAAAGTACCTAGTTTTTATCTATTTAAAATCTTGTATTTATCATTTTTAGGTTGTTTTAAGTGGTCTAGGAAAGGTTTAGTTAGTTCCTACAATCTTGTCTTTGAGGTATCACTCCTATCTAG
>JARHVA010001721.1:2027500-2212500 GCA_037957365.1 Torreya grandis | reverse complement strand
GGAGAGGGTAACAGAATAATTTAATTCCTTTCTAATATGCAATAAGTTATCATTGAAATTTAGAATATCGTGTATATATGTTGTCCATGGATGGAGTGTATGCATTTTCTTCATTTACAGTAAGAGAAATAAGAGTAAGAGAGTTATCATTTGAACAGTCTTTAGATAAAGTAGAGTTAAGAGCATGAAATGCATCATTTAAACTACGCTTTGGTAATTTGAATCTATTACATTTATATCATTGTATTTAGAACATAGTAGTAGCAAGAGAGAGAGAGAGAGAGAGAGAGAGAGAGAGAGAGAGAGAGAGAGAGAGAGAGAGATTAGGTTCACATGGAAGCAAATTATCACCTATTAGAGGTTCATTTGGAAGTGCATGACTAATTTGTTTATTTTGTGTATTGTACATAGGAGAATCAGGTGAGAAGTATTTTTCTCATTTATCAAAAGTATTTTCTTTAGAAGAAGGGATGAAAGAGATAGGTTTGAGAGGAGAAGATGCGTCTACTTTTTCTTCACTATCACTTTCATATGTATGATAATATTCCTCATTGCAACAATAGTAAATATCTTCATTGTAAATAAAATCATTTTCCTCATTTTTAGCTAATGTACAATTTTATAAATTAGTCCACTCATTATCATAATTATGTGAAAAATTAAGAAATTTATCTATGGGATGAGAGGGAAGAAGTGTTTTAGTGGCCATTTTATTTCTTTCACCATAGAATATGAAGAAGTAATATTAAGAAAATAAATGTAATAATAACTACTAACGTGGAAAATTTTGAAAATACTTGTAACTATCTAAACAATTCACAAAAATTTCAAAATTAATTTATAACAATTGCAAGGATGAATGGTTTGAAGGTGGAGGACCTAGTTTAGGAATCTAGGGTTTTGGGCTAGAATTTTTGAAATTAAGGCTATAATTTAAATTCTAAAATTAATTTGAACAAGATAATTTGGACAAAAATTGATACAAAAACCAAAATTTTGAAATTGATTTTTTGCACAAAATAACTACTAATTTTGAAATTTTGAAAATATTTTTGGCACACTAAATAGTTTTCAAAAATTTTGAAATTAATTTCTAAAATTTGTAAGGGAGGGAAACTTGGGGTTTGAAGACATAGTTTGTAAATCTAGGGTTTTGAGCTAGGATTTTAGAATTTTTTGAAAATTATGCAATAATTTTAAATTTTAATAATTATTTAAAATAGGATAAATGCACAAAAATTAGAATTTTGGAAATTTAATTTTTGCACAAGAAACTACTAATTTTGAAATTTTGAGTTTATTTTTGATAAGGTAATAAATTTGCAAAAATTCCAAAATAGTTTTCCAAAATTTGTAAGGAGGAAAGGCTTGGTGTGTGATGACTTAGTTTTGAAATCTAGGGTTTGAGCTAGGGTTTTCGAATTTTTTAAAATTATGCAATAATTTTAAATTCTAAAAATTATTTTGAATAATAAAAATATACAAAAATAAAAAATTTGTAAATTAAATTTTTGCATGAAATAATGAAGGAAGAACCCTAAGTGTAGCTAGGGTTTTAGGTTTGTTCGAAGTAAGTCGAGTTCACCAAATGTTTAATTATTTTTGGGAGTCTAGTGTTTATATCCTAAATAATAAGGGTGTAGATTGATAGGAAAAATCTACTTTGATATGGAAAAATTTAGATTTTAATTGATAATTATTCAAGAAAAATAGAAAGTAACTTATCTAGATTCATACTAAAATAGAGGATTATGAGGCTAGAAGTTGAAGAGTAGGACTGAGACACTATCAAAAATCTGAATTTGGCTTCTATTTTTTTATTAGATAGGAGTGTTAGAAATAGGGCACATTATTGTTTGGTGATATAGTCCTTCCCAGTATTGTTGTCCTAAGGATCTTCTAAGCTTTTTGGGTTTTGTTCACTTGGTCAATAAGAGCCTATGTACCAAACTTCAAGGGCTAGAAATCACTAGAGTTCACTGTAAGTCCATTTTAATCTTTGATACCTGTATCCATCTACACACATGCAAATAATGAATACATCAAAAGCAAAAGGGTGAAAAAGACTAGGTTAGGGGAAGAATGATCGCACAATCAAGAACCCATGTTATTCTGATTATTGCCTACATTAACTCTTAAGCTAGGGTCTCAGATTTGATGTAGTTCTCCCTTAGGGAATGTGCATAATAAATGTGCACAATAGATGCAAGAATGAATTTTGCCTAGGCCCCTTCTTGATCAAGCATGCAAGTCTATGTGTGATGTATAATGTTGAGCTATACTACTGACTAATTTTTATTATGTCTAATGTGCCAAAATAGTAAGTGATAGATATAAAATGCCTTATGTAGTCCTTTATATAAGAGACTCATTATTTCAAATTTGGGAGCTCTATTCACATCTAGATGACATTGGAAAACTTAATAATGAATCAAATAAAATGGGTAAGACTCATCTTGTAGTAGAAACTGACTGTTGGAATCAAATTTGCACTTGGACAATATCACTGAAAACTAGACACTTGGGGTTTCAGCATTGTAGTCCTATTTGGGCATTATTGTTCGGAAGGTTTGGGACCTAGGGTGGTGGAATAAGCATGGAAAGAATAACCTAGGTTATTAAGGGTTAATTTTGATGGTTATGAATGACTAGTAAAATTCAAAAATGTGTCTAGGATATGAAACAAGACTAAGGCAAATCAGATAAAAAGACATGGCTAGATGTGAATAAGGCTCATATTCTCCAGTCAAAGTCTCTTGTGAAAGGACTATGAAAATACAGGATATGTGTGTTTTCTGGACCAATTTAGGGTATATACATGGTCCAACTACCGATCTAGGGATAACCACATGATCAAACAAATCAACTACCTTATATTGTTAAAGCAAAATCTTTCTTGCTTTTTTAGCATTGATGGCTAGCATGTCAATGTCCATTATGGTATTTTTTTTTAGACCATTCCCCTATTTATTTCAAATTTGAATGGACATTAGGATAGTACAATGTTCCACATAATGTATTTATCCTCAATACTTTTATGTTGAATCATGCTAAAATGATTTGACTCGTCACATAGATCTGAAACCTTGTCCTGAGGCCCCCATATGCTACTAGATGGATTGAGAAGTAGAATGAGGCCATTTTGCACATGTCCTCCTTCCTATACCAGCATGGAAAACATGTTTCTTCAATCATAAATTTATTAAAAGAGGTGATGCTTAATGAGTTCCAATGGGTCTCTATCTCCCTAGAGCTCAATCCTTTCAATGTGCAATTACAATGGATTGTAACCTCTCTCAAAAACCACCTTAAGGTGGTAGTTAACCATGATATTAGAGTTTATTATCTTCACACTTGGTTTTATTGGCTAAAATTTTGTGAAAAGGCCTCCAAGGATTTTTTTAAAGCACTGAAAGCCAAACAAGATTGCAAGAAAATCAAATTTATTCAAGTGGCTCAATCTTGGTTGACCTCTTAGTCTAATATCTCTTCAACTTTCCTTGAACACTACAAGATTATATTTCAAGCTCAATATTTAACAACTAAGCAATCCTAGGCACTTCCTAAAGGCTTTAATATGGTACCTCACAAGCTCATGCTTGTCAATCAACAACTTTATGATGCCCTACTCACTTTACAGGAGCTCATATAGGCTTTGCATTGCATAAGAAATGATAAATCCCCTAGCCTTAATGGATTCCCATTCAAATTTTACAAATCCACTTGAGATTTTATCAAACCTAATTTGTTGTAAGTTTACAAATAAGCCTTATGGAATTAGTCTCTTGGACCCATGATCAACCAAGGCAATATCAAATTCATTCAAAAAAGCTGGATATCTTGAGTTGATTACCAATCAGAGGATGATAACCTTGCTCATTTTTTATTATAATATTATTTATAAATCCCTCTCCAATTGCATCTAGCTCATTTTACCTTCCATTTTTAGACTAGAGCAAACAGGATTTATTAGAGCATGTTATATTTTGGATAATCCTATTATAGTCAAGGAAGGCATGACTTGGGCCCATTCCTCTCTTTAAAGAACTATTTTTATTAAATTAGACTTTGAAAAAAAATATGATAAGATTGAGTGGCAATTTATTCTTTCCATTCTCAAGGCTCTTGGTTTTGGACCCTACTTCATTTATGTGGTGCAGGCATTGCTTCATGATGCCTCATCTTACCTCAATATTAATAGGCATAAAATCTAAGGGATTGAGATTCAAATTTTTTTTCACCAAGGTTGTCCCCTTTTTATGGTACTTTATGTGTTATCTATTGAAGCTCTGGGTTATTTCCTGGCTTTTAGAGCTTCCCAAATGCTTGTTCGAGGCATTGTTTTGCCTAACCGCACCCCCCCCCACCAACTCATCAATGGGCACTTTGTATATTACATCTTCCTCATACTTGAATAACAAGATTCCACCTTTAATGAAGTTATCTAATGCCTTGAAACTTTATGTTTGGCTTTTGGTTCCATCCTATAATGGATGAAAACTCAGTGTTTTTGACAAAGCATGATGCATATGCCTAAGTGGCTTCACAAGTATAACTAGAAATGTATTTCTCAGGGGGAATAATTCAAGTTTTGGGTATCACCTTTGATATTTACATCTCTTTGGTTGAGCTTTGGTAGTATGTCCTTAATGGGATTAAAAAAGATTGAATATTGGATCTTTAAGCCCTAATCTCTAACAGGCAAGTTCTAGATTTGCACCAAAATCTTGGCCACTACTCATGTTTACTATTCCTCCTATTGGGATCCCTCCAAGGCATCTTATGATGTTTTATCAAAAATCCTTAGAGAATTCCTCTAGGCTAATTCTAATTATTCTTGAGGTATTAAAGCTCTATGATTATTCTAAAAAGGGATTCCAACTATCCATGATTTGGTTACCTCTAGATAATGGATTCCCTAGCCTAAATTAAAAATCAAGTTTTACTTAAACAATACACACTTACTTCCTAGTCTTCATATTTAAGAGTCTTTACTTGATGTTATGTTGCATAAAATTGCCTTGTATACTATAGGGCCTGGTGAGCTGTAAATATGATGCACATTTCAAAATCTACTCTCTCAGGCTTGTTTATCAAGTGATGAATCTTTTTTATCCAAATTTAGACAAGCTCAATAGGTATCAGGGTCTCTAATCCTCTCCCAGGACTTGGCTCACCCATCTCGATCATGTGTGGAAACCTATCTTAGAGCCCAAACTAGCTCATTTTTTATGGTGTTTGGTTTCTCAAGGAATTCCCTTCAGTATGAGGTTGTTCCACCTTTGCATTCCCTAGCCCTTCTATCTATCTTGAAAGCATCCAAAATCCTTTAAACATTTTATCTAGTTTTGTATGAAAGCCAAGTTTGCCTAGCATTAGATTCATTCATTATTCTAGTTTTGTATGAAAGCCAAGTTTTCTTGGCATTGGATTCATTCATTATTCTATCCTTATCTCCCTAAGCCTTTTTCTTGGAAATAGGTGCTTTTTGGGGATTATTCAAATTATCCAAAGTTTATTACCATTCTCTTGCAATCCTTTTGTGTTATTATTCTCTTTCAGATATGGAAAGCCAAGAATAATGTTATTTTTAATCATGAGACCTATGAAATTTCAATTTTTGTAAATGAAAAGGCTATCTTTATTTATTCAGTCTATTTTTTATATTCAAGATCAAGTGAAAAATATGGATCTAGACCTCCACCACCTGTAAGATCTCATTGACCATTGGGAGAGTGCCCCTTGCGCTATGAGTAAGGTTCCACCTAATGGCCTACCTTATGATCTATCGCCTCCTCCTCCTAAGAGGCATCAAAGTAGAAGTTAGTACAGAAGTAGGGGCCATTTTTCTCCTTGCCCCACCTTAGGGGGTGCATGGATTTCTCATGGCAAGTTTGATGCTAGTCTTTCACAATAATCTCTAGCAAGCATTGTTGTTCATATACAATCGACTGATGATTGGCCTATCACTATTCATGATGACCCCCTGGATGGTTGGAATCATCTAGAAATTCTTGATATGGACCATCCACTTGGTTGGTTCTTCCCAAGGATGATCATCTACCTCTACCTCTGGGGTGATGGCCTGTACATGAAAATATTTTATCTAGTTATTTGTAATTTTTTTAGTCATACCTTGACTAGCAGTTCTTTTTGTTTTGGAGTCAGGTTGTTCCTCTGATAAGGATTTTAAACCATGATGTGTCTAGCTACTTTACTTTGTATCCTTATGTAATTATATTTTTTATATTAATATAATGTGAAGCATTCCAACATTAAAAATGCACTTAAAATAATAATTATATTTACTAGTTTGTCTAGGATTTACTCATTTATCCCTCTTTTAAAATTATTTTGCTTCCTAGATCAAGATCAAGATTTAGTTTTAGACTTCTACTTTTGATTTTGGAGCTCTTGATAAATTTCTATACTTTTTAAGTCCCATTGGCATACTTTTATCATATTTTCAAATTAATATAATTTATTTCATTATTTTTCTCATAGAAGTTTGTGTTTTTCTCTATAATTTTGACATTTAGACCAACTCTTATTCATGTATTAACCATTTGGGAATAATTCCATACAATTTATATTGAAGGCCCAAGACTTTTCTCCATATTATTTGACAATGGATATACCATAGGTAGTTTATTTTTATGGGCAGTCTCAAAATGAGGCATCGTTTATGTTCACTACAAATCTAGCATAGAAAGGGAAAGAGTCATTAAAATCGCTTATTGTTTCTATTTTTGTGACATGGATGTAAGATTCCCACACGCTACATATATCAGTTGGCTTATCATCTATATTTTATCTTCGAACTTGATCTATCTTTTGTCTTTTTATTTTTATAGATGACCAAGACATTTAATATGGTGACATAAAAGAGGCCTTGTGGATCAAATATGGATGAAATTTTTGGTACCACATATGATCTTTCCAAACATGATCTATGGAAGGAATCCTTTTACAAAATACTTTATTATGCTCATAGGTTTTGCACATTGGGAGAGGAATATAATTAAAGATAGAGTTTATGCCATTGGTTATTGATATAGAATTCCCAAAGCCTGTAAAAATTATTTCCAAATGAGATATACCTAGCTTAAGGTGAAATAATTGACCCCCAATATTGTCATAGTATAATTTTTAATGGTATATTATATAAATAAAATTATATAGTGATTAAATCTACACTACAAATCCTAAAACCTCCACTTTGGAGGATACACAAAATTTAAAAAATTAGGTGTATCACCAAAGACCTTGGTTTAGTTCTCTTTTGGTGTGATTTTACATTTACAATTAAATGATTTGAATTTTCCCATGAAAATAGAGTCAAAAAAAATTAAGTATGAAAAACCAAGATTGGATTTGAATCTCTAAAATCGTATTACTTGATGTAACCGTATTTACTTGAACATAAATGGTAGGAGGTAACTCTATTTGATTATAATTAATGTTTTTAATTGAATTTTGAGTATGCCTATGGTATATTCTATCCTAATAGCAATGTCATCTGGTTGTAACACCCAACTCATATCACCTTTGATCATTTTGGATATTTTGCATACAGATATTAAGATATAAATGATACATCCATATATGATTTGACCTAGATTTGGAAATGTAAAGCCAGATGTGATTTATTAATTGAGTTTAAGACCCAAATTGATCATGTTTTCTTATTGGGAATATTTTGAGCAGAATAATAATACATCCTGATAGGATCTAAGAACCTAAAGTCTTGAAAATAGTCATTTTAACTTGATCATGGTCAATGGATTTTTTAACATTAGCCACACTAATAAAAGGACACCATTTAATGGGATTTAATCTAGATTCCCAAGGTTCAAAGCTTGCCTTCTTTGATTAGTTTTGCCCAATCAAATGCACATCATTATTTTTTAAATTTTGATAGTTAAAACTATGAAAACTAACAATAGTGATTCTAATGTAAGGTAGTCGTGTTATACGACCTGTTCAGATCTTCACAACTAGAACTAAGAATGGCAGCACCATTAGAGTGTGTTAATTGCATAAAAATTCCACAACATACTTATCAATAAATTTAAAAAGAAAACTACGTATAACCACAAAATCAAAGAGATAAAGTTTGGAGCTATTGAAAAAAATTATATAACATGTTATCATAGTAAACCCTCTATCTTTTAATGGATATAATAGTAAATTTCAAATTGCATAAAAAATCCACAATATACTTATCAAGAAACTTAAAAAAAACTACGTATAATCATAAAATTGAAGAGATGAAATTTGGAGCTATGGAAAAAAAATTATCGAACATGTTATTATAGTAAACCCTCTATATCTTAATGGATACAATAATAAATTTCCCATGGAAACTCACCAAAAGGGTAGTTATTATTTCATAAAAAAGGTAAGGTCTTAGTAAATAAATTAGAAGGTAACAAGCATGAAATGGATAGTCAAAGAGTATTGGAATGATTTCCATTCATTTAATATGTGTAGGGACTATTTGAACTACTAACCAACTTTAAAGTGTATTCATTAAATAGGAAGTGAGTTTCACTTTATAGTTCCTCCACAGTTTTGAGGCTAAAGATCACTCCTGATCATGGGCTTATTACCTTCTAATTAATATATAGTAATGATCTACAGAGGATATCTCTTTTGAATTTAAATTTTACTAGGAATGATGATGATGTAAATAATTTTAAAACCTATGTTCTTTGTAATAAAATGTTTTAGCAAGCTTTAAAATTGATAGGTTATAGTTTTTTTCCCTTCTAGACTAATAAAAGTTCTATCAAACCATAAAATGTTTGTTCGGATATGAATAACAAAAGCACACAATTGATTACCAAATACAAGCAACTTAATATGCGAAAATAACCAGAATCAACAAGTAACTAGAATCCAGAAATAACACATGATATGAGAGACAATACACAACTTGTATTAATACTCATACAGAAAAGAATACAATAAAAAAGATGCCACTTCTTCTCCACCACCTCTTCAGAGGCTTCCCACACCTCAAGTGAACAGTAATTCTCTCCTCAAATCTCTCTCTCTTAGGTCCCAACACCCAACTCAAACACTGAGTTGGTGTTCACCTTACACCTGTGCTCCACGCACTCCACAAGTACACAAACGTACTTCAAGTAGATCTCCCCTGAACCTGCAACAACTTGCACCTCAATAGACCTTACTTATGGAAGGATCTTCCTTGCCTTCCTCTCTTTCTCTATCTGAGTACCCACTGTACTCCAAGTAGATCCCACCTGATTCTACTCCCTATTGTGTTGTTGTCCTATCTGATCTTGCACACCTAGAAATCAATCTGGTTCTGCACACCTGTGAACCTTGACCTTGCACACACATACACCTACAAATCAATGATCTTACTTACCATGTAGATCTCCTATAGAAGCCATGCTCACCTAATGACCAAGATCATACATACATGAAGAAGCCTACTGATTCTCCAATCTAGCACCCACACTTGGTACTATGGCACTAGGAGGAACACACCATTGCTCACCTCACACACAGAAGGAGCTTATAATATTGCTCTCTTACTCTCTAGCACACATTTACAATACAACCATGAGTCTAATTTATAGATCTCATCCAAACAATAATTAGACATCTAATTACAATAATTAGATCCATAGCTCTCAGTCTAAAATTAGCTCTTGACATGAAAACACTTGGTTCGTCAACTAACTGCTCATAATATACTTGTAGCTCGAACCACAGGTGACCGATGTTAGTCCTTGTCTACCTGGGGGTCACCGATGTTGGCTGACTTCTAATTGACATCGATTGCCTTCCTGTCTCCTCCCTGCCGACATTGGTTGGCTTGACCGACATCGGCAACAGTAACACTCTGCAACCCTTCTACAACCTCCTCCATGTCTACATCAGTGAATCTTTTAGCTCCATAACCTAACAATCTCCCACTTGGAGATAAATAGATGCACTGTACCTATACCTATACTCCATCTAATTTGTTTCCTGGCTTGTATCTCTCTTCAAGATCAATCCTGAAGACAACCCACCACACAACCTGTGGTGTACCTCCTATCATCTGAGTAACCTACCATATCTGCACCTACAAACCCATGTAGTGAAGTCCTGACCCTACATGTATACCTACTATTGGTCCCTCTCACATCCCTGAGAATCCACTTCCTTGAATTAGCTCCTAACTCTCTGACAACACCCACTACTTGGGCAAACTCAGGTCTATACTAGACCTCATGTGATTTCAGACACTGAACTGTCCAGCCCTTAATGTGCTCCGATTCTGCATCCTGTGTAATGAATCTCACCAACACCTGATTCACATCAACTCCCACTAGAGACAAAATCAGCCTGTGATCTCTCATGTCCCCCATGCCAAAGAATTTCACTACTCCAAATTCTTCATAGCAAACCACTGAACTAATCTTACCCTTAGCTCAGCAAAACCCTGTATGTACAAACCCTGTTAGAAAACATACCATCCACATACAGTAATAGAATGATGTTGCAATCACCATCCCCCTGGTAAGACAAACCACAGTAGTTACCCTGACGTTGACTAAAGTCATGCTTTGTCATCCACCTGTCAAAACCTGTACCACTATCCTGCAGCTTCCTCAAGACCATATGCTTGGCTTTCCGTCTCATGTGTCCATTCTCTCTATTCTTCAACTAAGGTATACATTCATCTCTATAATTTCATACTTGCTGGTAACCCTACCAAATCTCCTGCTTGGTTCTGTAATCTCTCCATGCCATGCTCCCACTGTTTCCTAGATCCTTCCTGCTCTGCAATCAGCAACTAGTATAAAGAAGAGGAATAACGAATTTGAGGCTTACTTACATCTTCAGTCCTCTATATGGGCATTTGAGACTCCTTAACAGCTAGCTATCCACCCAGAATCCATTACAGTGACTGACCTCGATCACCACACAGTCTACATCCAACTGACGTCGGTTCCTGCGCCTGTCCTGACTACCAGCCCTATCGACGTCGGTGTCCCCTTCTACCAACGTGGATCCTCCTGACTGACATCAATCTTACCTACTATCGACGTCAATTTTTCTACTGATGCCGGTACCTGTGTTTTCTTATGAGTGATGACTTTTAACCTGCGAGCTCCTTTGAATCAATCTCATGTCCAACCTGCCCTGCTCAGAAGTATCCAGCCACATCCACTGGTCTCTGTCTGCCATCTCCTCCATAAACACCAAGGCTTTCTAGTTCTTAAGCCTGTCAAATATATATGTCTTTCGCTTAAGAACATGCATCTCCTTCCTGCTCATGTGACCAAGCCTACGAAGCCACGTCTCTGCAACAAAATAAGAATCAGTAATATAAACAAGTAGATAAAGAGTACCTATTTTCTTACCACTACGTAATTCAAGTGCATCCACTGTGAGAGTTCTTAAGCATCTCTCATCACCCAACCTTTCTGAAGAAATTAGCCACATCTCCAAACCTAGGACCTACATGACCTCCTTCAACACCTATGTGTTGGCCTCCACCTGTAATTTCAGCTTCACTTCCCCTTTGCCAATTCTTTGACAAGGCTCACCAGCTCCTCTCCTTGGGGCTGCATGGAAAGAGGCAATAGAATCTATTATCCAAGATTCAACTTTATCTAAGAAACCTCCCAAAGCATCCTGTGCAACAACCCCTGCAACATTTGCATCTTTAGTTCCTTCATGTTGATCTGCTACCAACCAATAATCTTCTTTTACCTGCTCTTTCTTTCCATAGGACCATAAGTGACCATCTGTGCTTTTCAACTCCTCCATTCTTAGCTTACTTTGATCTACCATTGCTCTGCTCCCACTCAATCAGAAACCCCACCTGTAACCAAACACAAAACCTGCTCCCTGCAACCTTAGCTCTGATACCACATGTTGGGATATGAATAACGGAAGCACACAATTGATTACCAAATACAAGCAACTTAATATGTGGAAATAACCAGAATCAACAAGTAACTAGAATCCAGAAATAACAAATGATATGAGAGACAATACACAACTTGTATTAATACTCATACAAAAAAGAATATAATAAAGAAGATGCCACTTCTTCTCCACCACCTCTTCAAAGGCTTTCCACACCTCAAGTGAACAGTAATTCTCTCCTCAAAGCTCTCTCTCTTAGGTCCCAACACCCAACTAAAACACTGAGTTGGTGTTCACCTTACACCTGTGCTCCATGCACTCCACAAGTGCTCCACGCACTCCACAAGTACACAAACGTACTTTAAGTAGATCTCCCCTGAACTTGCAACAACTTGCACCTCAATAAACCTTACTTATGGAAGGATCTTCCTTGCCTTCCTCTCTTACTCTATCTGAGTACCCACTGTACTCTAAGTAGATCCCACCTGATTCTGCTCCCTGTTGTGTTGCTGTCCTATCTGATCTTGCACACCTACAAATCAATCTGGTTTTGTACACCTGTGAACCTTGACCTTGCACACACATACACCTACAAATCAATGATCTTACTTACCATGTAGATCTCCTATAGAAGCCATGCTCACCTGATGACCAAGATCATACATACATGAAGAACCCTGTTGATTCTCCAATCTAGCACCCACACTTGGTACTGTGGCACTAAGAGGAACACACCATTGCTCACCTCACACATAGAAGGAGCTTGTAATATTGCTTTCTTACTCTCTAGCACACATTTACAATACAACCATGAGTCTAATATATAGATCTCATCCAAACAATAATTAGACATCCAATTACAATAATTAGATCCGCAGCTCTCAGTCTAAAATTAGCTCTTGACATGCAAACACTTAGTTTGTCAACTAACTTCCCATAATATACTCGTAGCTCGAACCACAGGTGACCGACGTCGGTCCCTATCTGCCTGGGGGTCACCGACGCCAGCCAACTTCTGACCGATGTCAGTTGCCTTCCTGTCTCCTCCCTGTCGACGTCGGTTGGCCTGACCGACGTCGGTGATAGTAACACTCTGCAACCCTTCTGCAACCTCCTCCATGTCTGCATCAGTGAAGCTTTTAGCTCCACAACCTAACAATGTTGTAGGCATAGAAAATATTATACAATATATTTTTAACTAATAAAACAAGAATAACACATCAATAACAAATAGATGTAGATAAAAAAAATAACATATAAATACATGGTGGAAAAGGGATTTTTTTATGAAATGGAGATTATTTTTAATATAATAATATCAATGTATAATAATATTCACAAAAAAAGAGGTAGTAGAGGGCATGCTACAATGCCACACTAGGCCGCGCTAAGGAAACATGAGGCAACAAGCCAAAAACAACCAAAATACAAACTAGGTACAACCTAATAGAAGCTCTATTACATCAAAAAATAGATATTTAAGTAGTAGTAGTATCAAAGAGACTAGTCAAGGAAGGGTCATGATTAGTAGGATCACCCTATCTAGAGCCTAGGAGATCTTTCCCATTAAAAATAGGTTCCCATCCAAAGTCAATGCCATCATGTTCACCTTCCTCTTGTTTAGCATTATCATGTGCAAAGTGTCAAGGTAGCTTTATTTTTTTAGTATTATCATATCCAAAGAGAGCCATGGGAAAGATTTATTCGATATGGAATGATATTTTCCACCTTGTAGGCTTTTAGGAGTAAAGCCCAAATATGTTGGTTTATCGAAGAAAGATAACCCCACCCCCTGAGCCTACTAAGAAGGAAGGGGAGGATAGCCCCAAACTCCTCATTGATTCAAAGGGAAAAAGTGGCATCTCTAAGGAGAACCAATAGCACAAGATCACCTAAGGAGAAACTTCACTAAGAACCACTGGGATTAGATTAGAATTGAATTATGTTTGTGCCAATCCGAGTTCTAAAATTTCCTATTCCAATTTTATTCTAGCCTTGTAATATGAGCCCTTATATGACCTTTAGAAAACATTAATTTAAGTTGTGCTTCGTCCAAAAATGAGGACAAATTCTTTGTGTATTGATGAGTAGTAGGTTAGTTTAGCATTCAAATGAATTGCTTAAATGGTTTAGTTTAAAAATTGTTAAAAAATTGAAGCTTAATATTTCTTTGCTTGTTATAGGTAAGACTTCATACATTTATGACATGAAAATAAGTTGCTTCAAAAGGGAATTATGCCCTTAAAGGTTTTAGATATTTTGAGTCTACAACATCATCATTTTATTCTCTTCATATATCCAAACATTCGAGAGTTTCTTCTAGATCATTTCCATATGTAGGTTTTTGTATTTACAAATTTTAATAATAAATGCATCATGAAATTTTAACTTTCCATTATTTTATTTATTTGTTTGATTTTTACAATTGACTCAGAATCGGTTGACCTTGACCTTGAATAACCTCAACAAACCCTAACATTCCATGTGCTAGTGTCTTCTTGACCATCTGTTCAAGGTTTTTTACATTCCATGTTTTGGTTTTTGAGTTGAAGTTTCTTAGATTATAGATTTTAATAACTAGATGATTTCCTCTTGTATCTAAAACCACCCCCATCACTCTGACTATGATACATAGATTGGAGGACATACTCTCTCCAACTACAAGTACTAAATGTTTAGTTTCAAATTAGCATTGAGGTTTTTTTTTAATTTACCATTTTTTATAATAAATTTTATTTTTTCAAGGCACCCTCAATCTTTGAGAAAAACTATACCATCACCACTACCACCAAATACAATTCACACAAGGGGGAAGAATATTTCATTTCCAACACCTAGTAAAATAACACTACAATTGTCAAGTTTTGACTTCTCTAATTTCCCTATCAGAGGTGTCTCCAATGCACAAGGATTAACATGTTTGCATCAAATTGATCTTCATGAGGAATATCTAGGGATTGAAAGTGGAGAACTTGGTGGTATTTATTTTAATCCCCATGATTTTATCCAAGTTCTAGATGTACTCGCTCTAGCTGAACCTTATACCTCTTCACCCCTACCCCACTAGCTATAAACCATGTTAACTTGTCCAAGGATGGCATGATTACTTTTTCACTGAATAATTTATTATTAGAAAGTATAATTTCAAATTTTGAAGGCATTGTAGAGGAGCTAAAAAAATTATTAGTTTGGGAGTTTTAGGTGAAAGCATTGATAAAATAAATAATTGCATGTTACACAACCATTCTCAGAGAGAGAATTTATTTTCGTTAGTTGAACATGAACCCACAAAAATTGATGCTTTGTTTAAACAAGCTAAATCTTGCTTAGTATCAGTTTCTAATAATTACAATGAAAATGTTTTGTGTATTATGTTAAGGAGGTTGGAGAATTTAAATGTCGAAGCCCAAGCATACTTTAATAAATGGGAAAAGACATAAACATTGTCATTATTGAAAATGCAGAGAAGGAAAAAGCTTTGGTAATTTATCATCATTTTTATCAAATATGTCATAGTTATTTTAGTTCATATATAATTATATTTCATTTTAATTGCAAGAAAAATATGAAAACTTGAAAAAAGGAAGCAAACATCTTAATGTGCATTTGAAAATGCATGAAAAAAATTTAAATGTTACCATTACATTCAAAGAAATCTATGTTATGTTAAATAAACAAAACAACACACTCAACAAAATAATTAAGGAGAAAAGATGGGACCCTGATGTTTTATTAAAGTAAAAAATAGATGCCAATCTAATTATTCTTTTTTAATGGTTTATCACTCCCTAAGTTGGTTGATCTAACCCAAATTTCTCCCCATTGAATGGTTGAGTACTCCCTACATATCTAATGTCTGAAGATGGAATTCAAACCACATGTAGTTCTCTCATTCAAATAGATCTGTGTAATAGTTCTTTTTCAATGGATGTAACCTATAATCTAGCTCTTAATAATTTAAAAATAATAACTTTGGATTGGTTATTGAGTGCTTCAAACTTGGTAATGACTTGCTCTTAGTGACTGATTGATAAATTGGAAATAATATGGCAGTCCCCTTAAATATGCAAGCACATTTTTTTGAGTTCTAGATAGATAATAGGCATATACATATTTTATATTTATACATTACTCAATGTACTTTATCACACCAACAACATGAAAAATGTATGGCCAAACCCATAATAATTATTGGAATTTTAAATGTGACAGTTGTTTGGCATGGATTAAAACCATCGTACTCAGTTGTTAATGTCAAATGGTATGCTTTGAGTCTAAATTTACTATCCAAGAGATATCAACACTAATAAAATGATATAGAAATGACTGAGTAAGATAAATAACTAGTTTGACATGTTGTGGGACACCCTATAGGTGATTGACAAAAACTTAAGAAGGTTAGGCCCATATAATGCTTGTGGATATGAAAGAATGGTGAATGAGAGTCATGTATATATGCACAAATAATGTAGGGTGAATGTAAATCAAAAATAACATTTTTAGGTGTTAATTACTATATTTATATATCTAAAAATTCTCCCCTTTATTATATTATTGAAATGTAATACAAATATTGGAGTAAAAAGATAAAGAAACAAACTTAGGTGTTATTTGATCAAATTTGGGAATCAAAATGAATACCCTAGATGATAACACTACTATATAAAATTAGGAGAATTATATAACAATGATAAAATTCACTAATTTGGAACTACTATATTCTATAGAATTACTAAAAATGGTAGAGTGTAAGGAGAAAACAAAGACTTGGCTAGAAAATGTGCCTCTAGAAGGAATCAAGGTCTGAAACTTGATGTGTAGAGAGCTCTAGTGACTAGAATTAGAAATCTAGAATTGGATCTAGGTATAGACAACAATGTTAGAAGATGACACTAGAGGGGTAGAACTCATGTCCAACCTAGGGTGTTCCTATCCATTTTCAGTGAGAAAATTAGTTTTTTTGGGTTTTATGTGCCTTTGTCTGTAGAGTCTATATCTAGTGCGGGAGCTCATGATCACTTGCAGAGACCAATGTTGTGACTAATTTTCCTTTAAATTCTTAGCTCTTTGACATGTGAATACTAATTCAAATCAATGGGAAAAATGGGTCATTGTTTGAATTTGGGAGAGACCTCAACACCCCATGTGTTGAGAGATGCCTACATACCAATACCTTGAAGAAGGATCAAACTTCATGTAGTTTTCTCATGTTATGGTGGTGTGTGAATAATAGGTGTAATATGCTATATATTGGTGTAATAACTATGTTACTATGTGCCTTAACCATGACTTGTGACCTATAAAATATATTCAAACTTGATCTCTAGCCTACTAGGGTTTTATGCAATCAAAATTGGGAGAAGTGGGTATTTTACTCTCAATGTGCTAGTGTGATTCTAGTGATTTTTGATGTAGAAGCCTCCTCTTTAAAAAATGGTTTGAAAAGTGTTTATATAGTCATATCATTGAAAAAACTTAAAATATGGATCATTAGGGTCATATGATTACCTTCTTATAACTTTGAATTTGGAAAAACAACTATTATTTGATAAGAAGATAGTTTGGGGGGAAGGACACTAGAGCAGTGTGCTCCTATCCCCTAGGGTGATACTATCCTATGGATGTTTTGATCATGTTTTTGGTTAGGTAGGTGAAAAATTATGTATAAGGTTGATATTAGTGGGTATGATTACATTTGGGGTTTACTTATCAACTTAGAAGAGTGTGCAAGGTGGTCAAAAATGATCAAAAGGGGCCCTAAGATAGGTCTAGAGGTAAGCGTGTAAAGGATTGATCACAAGTGCATAATTTTAGCTAAATTTTAATTTTACATTTCTACACTTTCCCCCATTTTATTCTAGTAATGCATAAAAATTGTAAGTACTAGATTAAAATGAAAAAGAGTGTGTACCTAAACTTACCTATGGTAAGGGGTCTTAGATGTAAGCCATAAAATTAAATTATGATCCATGCAAACTTGTAATTAAGCATATGTAATATCAATCTTTAACTAATTTGGATAAGAAAAAATTTAAATATAGGAAACAAGAGAGTGACAATGAATGAATACACCTGATTAATTACGCAAACCATTATGCTTTTCTAGTGTAAAAAGCTAGTGCAAAAACCAGTGACTATGGTAGGTTGTGTGTTAATGTTGAATAACTTGGGATAGACTATGTATGCCCCAATCCTCATCAAAAATTGTGTGTACCTAATAAGTCAAGGTGTGATTGACTCCATCATCTCCTACCTAGATTAGTGAAGTAATTTGGAATCCCTATATGAATCCCAATACATATTTCTTGTGCAAAAACTGGTGTAGATATTGGTACAAATACTGGTGTAAATACTCGTGTAAATAGAAAACTAATCACTTTATATGGAATAAGATTCCATTACGGTAAAAAAGTGTCATAAAAATGATGCAAAACTGGTGTAAATATTGAGTATAATTTGGGTCTAGTTTATATTGTTGAGTTGTGGAGCTAAAAGCTTCACTAATGAGCTAATCTGGATGTTGTTGGGCTTACACAGTAACTGACATCAGTCAGAACAAATCGACATCAGTTAGGGGTCAATCGGCATCGATCATGGCATTGGTCAGAACCAACCAACATCGGTTAGGGGCCGGCTAGCATCGGTCATCTTTAGACCGACACCGAATTTTGTGTGTTTCCAGAATTGTTATTTTTAGGAGAACAGTTAGTTTGCATGTAAAGACTAAAATTAGTCTTGAGTCTATTTTTCTAATTAGTGTTTGCTTTCAATTATATTTACGAGACTCATGGGGTAGTATTGTAATTTGAGCAAGATAAGCAAGATCAAGAAGATCTGCAAGAATCAAGAAGATTATAAAAAATCTTGTTCCATGATTGTAAGAATACAATTCAGTAATTGAATTGATTGTAATTGATTGAGAGAGAGAGAGAACTCTTAAGGGAGAATTACTGTACATCTACGAGGTGTGAGGAGAGAGAGATTTTTTCATTGTATTTCCTTTTGGAAGAGTTTAATACAAGATTGGTTGTTTCTTGTATCTCCTATTATTTGTTGTTTCTGATTTCTAGTTACTTATTACTTCTGGTTTCAATTATGTCTTTAATTACTTATACAAAAGTAATCAATTGTACTCTAAGATCCTGACAACTGGTATCAGAGCTATGTGTATACACTAACAAATGGTATCAGAGTGTGTTAGTGTTTGTTGATTATAGAATTCACTCACAGGGGTTTCTGATTGAGTGGGAGCAAAGCAATGGCAGAAGAAAGTAAACTAAGAATGGAAAAATTCAATGGCAAGAATTATCAATTATGGAGGATGCAGATTGAATATTATCTATATCAGAAAGATTAGTATTTACCATTGGGTGGGGTTTCAAGGAAGCCCATAGATATGGAAGATGAAGAATAGAATGTTCTTGATAGAAAGGCTCTTGGATCTATAAGGTTGAGCCTAGCAGCTTATGTGATTTTTAACTTATCACAGGCAAAGACAATGGTAGAGTTAAAGGATACTTTGGCAAATTTATATGAAAAATCCTTAGCTTTGAATAAGGTATATCTTATGAAGCAATTATTTAATTTGCAAATGCAGGAAGGTGGATTTGTATCTAGTCATCTTAATGATTTCTATATAATAGTAAATCAGTTAAATTTAGTCAAAATAGTTTTTGATGATGAAATTAAGGCTCTCTTAATCATATGCTCTTTACCTAAAAGTTGGCATAGTTTGGTAATGGCAGTTAGTAATACTGTATTTGCTTCAAATATCTTGAAAGTTGATGATGTTGCTAATTTAATCTTGAATGAAGAAATTCGCAGAAAAAGCATATCAGGTAATGATTTAAGTGTTGAAAGCAAGAGAAGGCAAAGAGAGAAGGGCAAGCAAGGGAAATCAAGGTCAAAGATGGGAAGTAGATCCAAATCCAAAAATGGAAGAATAACCTATTGGAATTGTGGAAAGAAAGGGCATGTAAAGAAAGATTGTTGGTTGAAGGATAACAAAGAAAATTAACATGAAGGTAATAAAGAAGCAAAAGTTGCAGGTATTGTTGCACAGGATGCTCCTATATTTTCTTTGGATAATAAAGTAGAACCATGGGTTTTAGATTCTAGTGCCTCTTTCCATGCAACCCCAAATAGAAAATTTTTCAATGATTATGTCCATGGAGATTTTGGAAAAGTTTATTTAGGGATGATGAGCCTTGTAAAATTGTTGGCAAAGGAAAAGTGCAGCTAAAATTGCAGAATGACAACACATGGGTGTTGAAGGATGTCATGCATGTACCCATCCTGAAGAGGAATCTGATTTCTATAAGAAATTTGGGTGATGACGGTTGCATAGTAACTCTCACAGTTGAATCTTAAAAAGTTTCCAAGGGTGCACTTGTATTAACAAAAGGTAAGAGAGTAGGTACACTTTATCTATCTCCTTGTATTACTGATTATTCTCCTTCTATTTTATCTACTTCAGATGTAGATGCAAAGTTGTGGCACTGTAGGCTTGGTCACATGAGTGAAAAGGGAATGAATGTTCTTAAGTCAAAAGGTAAGCTTTCAGATTTGAAAAGCATAGATCTAGATTTCTGTGAGCATTGTATTTTTGAGAAATAGAAGAAAGTGAGGTTTCTCAAAATTGGGTCAACAAAGAAGAAGCACAAGTTCGAGCTTGTTCACACAGACGTGTGGGGACCAGTTCAGGTATCTTCTATGCGAGGATCACAGTATTATGTTTCTTTCATTGATGACACTACAAGAAAGGTATGGGTTTATTGCATAAAGAGAAAATTTGATGTTTTTGACACATTTGAGAAATGGAAAGCTTTGGGTTTTTATGAGAAGGTGATGTACAATGATAAACTCAAGAGGCTGAATAATTATGAGCAAGGCAATCTTGATTTGGAAGAGGTTATGATCCAAAATGAGCTCACAGGTAAAAATCATCACTCAAAAAAACACAGAGACCGACGTCAGTCAGGTGGAAACCAATGTCGATCAGGTGGAAATCGATGTCGATCAGGTGGAAATCAACGTCAGTCAAGTGAAATTGACATCAGTCAGGTGCAAATTAACATCGATCAGAGATGATCAAGATCAGTCACTGTCAGAAGGAAATTTAGGCAGACAACAAGCTGTAAATGAGTCTCAAACACCCATAAGGAGGTTTGAAAGGGTAAGTAAACCTCCAATTTGTTATTCCCCTTCTTTATACTACTTGTTGCTCACTGATAGTGGAGAACTAGAAAGTTTTGATGAGGCAATGCAGGTAGAATCTAAGAAATAGTGGGAGCATGGCATGAATGAGGAAATTGAGTCCTTGGAAGAGAACCATACGTGAGATTTGGTTGAGTTGTCAGCTAGAAAGAAAGCACTAAAAACCAAATGGGTATACAGGTTAAAGGAAGGAGAGAATGGATAAATGAGACATAAGGCTAGGTTGGTAGTAAAGGGATTTGCACAAAAACCAAGTATTGATTTTGATGAAATTTTTTCTCCTGTAGTAAAGATGACTTCTATTCAGACTGTATTGTCTTTAGTTGCTATTGAGGATTTGCATCTTGAGCAGCTTGATGTTAAGACAACATTTCTTCATGGAGATTTGGATGAAGAGATATATATGGATCAGCCAGAAGGTTTTAAGGTCAAAGGTAAGGAAAAACTTGTGTGCAGGTTGAAGAAAAACTTATATGGTCTTAAGCAAGCTCTAAGACAATGGTATTTGAGGTTTGACAAGTTTATGACAGAGCATGGATTTAGTAAATATCAATTTGACCATTGTGTTTATTTTAACAGATTGGCTAATGGTAATTATATTATCCTATTACTGTATGTAGATGATATGTTTGTTACAGGTTCACACATGTAAGAAATTATTGAGCTAAAGTTAAAATTAGCTCACACATTTTCCATGAAGGATTTAGGAGCAGTAAAGAAAATCCTTGGCATGAGTATTAAGAGAGATAGGAAAAATCACAGTTTGATTTTGTCTCAAGAGGATTATGTGAATAAGGTGTTGGAGAGGTTCAATATGCAGGATGCAAAACCAGTAAGCAGACCTATGGCTGGACACATCAAGTTGAGCAAAGAACAGTGTCTTAAATCACATGATGAGGTTGTGTACATGAGTAGAGTTCCATATGCTTCAGCAGTTCGGAGCTTGATGTATGTAATGGTATGTACTAGACCAGATATTGCTCAAGCAGTGGGAGTTGTCAGCAAGTTTATGGCTAATCTAGGAAAAGAACACTAGAAAGTAGTTCAGTGGATTCTCAGATATCTGAGAGGGACCAGCAGTAGGCATTTATGCTATGGAGGGTCAAACACTTCTCTACATGCGTATGTAGATTCAGATATGGTAGGTGACTTGGATGGTAGGAGAAGCACCACAGGATATGTGTTCACTATTGGTGGAATGGCGGTTAACTAGATTTCAAAGTTACAAAAGGTTGTTGCCTTGTCTACTGCAAAGGCAGAATACATTGTAGTCATAGAGGTTAGCAAGGAAATGATTTGGATGACTCAGTTCATGGAAGAGTTGGGAAAAGAGCAAGAGAGTTGTAGATTATACAGTGATAGTCAAAGTGTAATTCATTTGGCAAAGAATTCAGCCTTTCATTCAAGAACTAAACATATACAGCTTAAGTACCACTTCATTAGATAGGTATTTGAGGATGGACAGTTGAAGCTAGAAAAGATCCATACGGATAAGAACCCTACTAATATGTTAACAAAGTCGGTAACAAAGGAGAAGTTGAATCTTCATTCAACTTTTGTTGGTCTTCAAGATTGAACTTGAAGAGGGAAAAACAAGCTAGAGATGTTTAGAGGATGTTGCTGTACAGGTACAGGTGTAGCTATTTATCTCCAAGAGGGAGATTGTTGAGTTGTGGAGCTAAAAGCTTCACTAATGAGCTAATGTGGATGTTGTTGGGCTTACATAGTAACTAACATTGGTCAGAACAAACTGACATTAGTTAGGGGTCGATCGGCATCAGTCATGGCATTGGTTTGAACCAACTGACATCGATTAGGGGTCGGTCGGCATCAGTCATCTTCAGACCGACACCAAATTTTGTGCGTTTCAAAAATTGCTATTTTTAGGAGAACAGTTAGTTCGCATGTAAAGACTAAAATTAGTCTTGAGTCTATTTTTCTAATTAGTGTTTGCTTTCAATTATATTTAAGAGACTCATGGGGTAGTATTGTAATTTGAGCAAGATAAGCAAGATCAAGAAGATCTGCAAGAATCAAGAAGAGTATTAAAAATCTTGTTCCATGATTGCATGAATATAATTCAGTAATTGAATTGATTGTAATTGATTGAGAGAGACAGAGAGAACTCTTGAGGGAGAATTACTGTACATCTATGAGGTGTGAGGAGAGAAAGATTTCTTCATTCTATTTCCTTCTTGAAGAGTTTAATACAAGATTGGATGTTTCTTGTATCTTCTATTATTTATTATTTCTAATTTCTAGTTACTTATTACTTCTAGTTTCAATTCTGTGTTTAGTTGTTTATACAAAAGTAATGAATTGTACTCTAAGATCCTGACATATACAGTGTGGAGTATGACATGAATCAGCATTCCATCTATAAAATTAAACAATAAGGAAGTAATGTGTTGCACACATGCCTCAAAATAATATTTGGTACATATAGATTTTGATACTGAATAAAAAAAACTATGATTTTGATTAAAACTTGAGTACCAAAGTGAAACAACATGTCACAAATGATTGCCCTAAAACTAATCATATTTGAGACAAAACTATGTAATTATATATAATTCTAGAAATTGAGACTGTAAAAATATTAAGAACTGATCTAAGTAAATTGAGATTATGATAAATTATAGAAATGCCTATTTTTTATGCATTTAGACAACAATTTTGGGAATGACACTAGAGCATTTCTCTCTTGTCTAATGTGGTGTTCCTATCCAAAGTTCCTTTTTGCATTTTTTCTGAGCCTAAAACTATGTTAACTATATAACCACTGTTAAATATGGTATGTTTACTATTTTGGGATTCCTTGTCTCTAAGACAAATATCTATGAATACCCCCTCTTTTTAGGTAGTTGTTAATCCTACACAAAAACTAACTCAAAATAAAAGGTTATGTAGTAGGTTGTTATGATGTAAGAAATGTAAATATGAATAGTAATGAAATCATGAAAAAGCATGGCATCATCATGTATGTAAATTGAGCATAGTAATATTGTAAGATGCATGTGGAAACAAGCATTCATATCAAGTGTGTCTATATATTTGTGACAATGAATCACACATTTAATGATCAACTAAGTATATAACTTATTTATAAATAAGCATTCACAATAAGTGTGTCTAGATATATGTGACAATGAAGCACACATGTAATGATCAACTAAGTATATAACGTTGAATAGAACTACTTAAGGAAAAATGCATGATATCCATCATGGCATTGGAAGGGCTAGGTGGATTCATGATTTCCATCATGGCATTAAACTTTGAGTAAAAATCAATCCCTAAGGTGTCATGGCCATGACACACCAAGTCAAAGAGTGCATGCAAAACACATAATAAGAGCCTAAGGGGCCACAAACAAGGGAAATGTTCAATTGTCACTCACTCAAATATAAGACACATGCAAAGTCGTGTTCAAATACCCTCACACACATACATGAAAATAATGGAGGCTTAGATCTATATAGAAGTGCATGCTCAAATATCTACACATAGAAAAAAGACACACATAAGGACATGTTCAAATGTCCTCACAAACATACATTAAGAGATATAAAGGCTTAGAGCCATGCAGTAATGACATATTCACTACGATAACATTGAGGTGAAAGATACTATAGAAGTATGCTCCTAACTTTCACATTGCTCCTATCTAAACATATTTTTTTAGTTTTGAATAGTGAAAGTGTCTAGGACTAATTTTCTATGCAATATTCAATCATTCATGTAACTTGGTGCAGCATGCATGATATAAAACTAGCTAAAACATGTATATGATACTGTGCACAACTAAACTAGTCTATGACAAAATACATATAAGCATGAATAGGTCTTGGTTTTAATTATTTTCAGCAATATTTTACTATTTTTGTATTTTTTGCATATATATGAATGTAAAAATGATACATAATAAGTGAGATAATACTAATCGATGAGTCCTACAAGGGACTCACAATCAACTATCCATATGTAATGAAAAGGAATGGTCACCTTTCACTAATAGAAAGGGGTATGTTACAGTGACTGGGTAGATCTCAATGGAGAATATGAATATGGAACACCAATTATGCTATAACTATCCCTACCATATTAATAATATATAATGTACTATCTCTTCATGTGATCATGATGAACTATGGAGATTTTTGGAACCCATCTCAAAGTTTATGAATCCTACATGGGTACCTTATGATAAGTACCCCTGATATTCTACAATATCAATTGAGAACATGCAAGAGTGGAGAGTGGCTCTCTAGAATCTATGACAAATATTTGTTGAAGGGGCCTCTCTAGGATAGGCCTTTATGGAAGTGTAGATTTTTGTTCTAAAAATTTTTGCATAAATTGTATCTTTTGAGGTAGTTCAATTATCATATACAATGACCTCATTAGCATATATTTATTTTAAGCATTTGTGGACTTTAGAAGGAACTACATGAGTCTGTTGAATCCAAAGGCATCCTAATAAGACATCACCCATGGTACTATTGTGAATTTTGTGGCCACATATACAAGAATAACCTATGATGGTAAATTAATCTCACCCATGGAGCTCTAATTGTGCCCATGGAATCTTGTTATGACCATTGTGGTGGGAATCATATCTTGATCTATGTATCCAATATGATAAATAAGTTTTACACATGTTCACACTTGAACCATTATTGACTATGACACTCTGAACATGTTGGTGATCAACATGTGCAGGAAAAAACAAAAAATGTAGATTTGCATCATCATTGACTATCTCATGTTATGCAAATGTGATGAGTAGCCTAGATGGCACTAATTTATTATAAACACCTATGATACCATTCAAAGTAAGTTTTTCCTCTGTATTGGAATGGTAAGAAATTATTAGATGGTGTGAATTATATGCATAGTGCACACTCAATGTATTATTATCTAATTAGTCATGTGCTTAGGAAAAGGATCATTGAATATTTTCATTACTTTAATTTTACTTGGTTTTACTATTTCATTTTGTATTGGTGTGCCCACATCAATTATGTTTGCATCTATCAAATCCTATATCTCATGTCTCAAATTGATACATTTGTTGGTAGTGTGGCATGGTTCCCTATGATGGTAATAAAATGCATTCTAGTGAAAACCTTTTGGAAGAGGCTAATTCACATAAACCTCTTTAATGGGAGGAAGATATATTATATTACATTCCAATAGTGTTTTGAGAACCTTAGATGGATCTTTCGATAGGTTAGTAAACTACCTTTGTGAGGAGCTAATAAGACAATGTATGGAGTAGGCTCTAAAACTGCATGGACTATTCATTTTTTATCAATCTTATTATTAGTTGGCCTTACCTTGTATGGTGTATTACTTGAACTCTTGTTATTAGCATTAGAGTTGATCATGTACTTAAGTTTTTTCATTATCAATAGCTTGACTTCTCTTTATTTTACCATACAACACAAATTTGTGAATGAGTTGAACTTCTTGAACATAATGGATTTGTGTAGATATGGAAGAAAAAATTTCTTAAATACATCCTATAACTCCCTATTTTCCATGGGATTTGTCATTTTAGACAACATGGTCTTGTATCTTAAGACATATTCTACAATAAGCTCACTAGATTTATTTTTTAGTAGAGCAATTTGAGCATAAGAAACCTTCTCACTAATGTTAATTAATAAATGTGATAGAAACATGTCATCTAATGGATTGAATTTATGAGTTTATTTATGTGTTAAATCATAGAATCAATGTAATGCATAGTCTTTGAGACTTCTTTGGAATAGCTTAGTCAATAATCTATCATTGGACACATAGTCCAAACATGTTGCATGAAATTATTTGAGACATTGTTTAGGATCACCCTTACCATCACATAGCATAAGATTTGGTGACACAAATGTTAAGATCTTAGAGTACAGTTGATTACTTTTGTATAAGCAACTAAACATGGAATTGAAACCAGAAGTAATAAGTAACTAGAAATCAAAAAATAGCAAATAATAGGAGATACAAGAGACACCCAATCTGTATTAAACTCTTCTAGAAGGAAATACAATGAATAAATCTCTCTCTCCTCACACCTCTCAGATGTACAATAATTCTCCCTCAAGAGTTCTCTCTCTCTCTCAATCAATTACAATCAAGTCAATTACTGAATTGTTGTACATGTTATGAGGATCTAACCCTACTATATAGTATACTACAACACTAGGGTTCATTAGCCATGCATTCACCACCCTTAGATCCACCTCTTAAATCAAAGGCTCAGATCTTTTCTCCTAAAAATAGAAAAGCTAGAAATGCACAAAATTTGGTGTCGGTCTAAAGATGACCGATGTCAGCCGACCCCTAACTGATGTCAGTTAGTTCTGACCGATGCCGATTGACCCCTAACTGATGTCGATTGGTTTTGACTGATGCTGGTTACTGTGTAAGCCTAGCAACCTCCACATTAGCTCATTAGTGAAGCTTTTAGCTCCACAACTCAACAATCTCCCACTTGGAGATAAACAGTTGCACCTGTACCTATACAGCAACATCCTCTAAACATCTTTGGCTTGTTTCTCCCTCTTCAAGATCAATCTTGAAGACCAACAAAAGTTGAATGAAGATTCAACTTCTCTTTTGTTACCAGCTTTGTTAACATATCACCAGGGTTCTTATCCATATGGATCTTTTCCATCTTCAACTATCCATCCTCCAATACCTATCTAATGAAGTGGTACCTAAGTTGTATATGTTTGGTTCTTAAATGAAAGGATGAAATCTTTGCCAAATGAATTGCACTTTGACTATCACTATACAATCTGTAACTCTCTTGCTCCTTTCTCAACTCTTCCATGAACTGAGTCATCCAAATCATTTCCTTTCTAGCCTCTATGATTGCAATGTATTCTACCTCTGTAGTAGACAAGGTAACAACCCTCTGTAACTTTGAAATCTAGCTAACTGCCATTCCACCAATAGTGAACACATATCATGTGGTGCTTCTCCTACCATCCAAGTCACCTGCCATATTTGAATCTACATACCAATGTAGAGAAGTGTTTGACCCTCCATAGCATAAATGCCTACTGTTGGTCCCTCTCAGATATCTGAGAATCCACTGAACTGCTTTCCAGTGTTCCTTTCTTGGATTGGCCATAAACTTGTTGACAACTCCCACTACTTGGGCAATATCAAGTCTAGTACATGCCATTGCATACATTAAGCTCCCAACCGTTGAAGCATATGAAACTCTACTCATTTACTCAACCTCATCATGTGATTTAGGACACTGTTCTTTGCTCAACTTGAAGTGTCCAGCCATAGGTGTGCTTACCAATTTTACATCATGCATATTGAACCTCTCCAACACCTTATTCACATAATCCTCTTGAGACAAAATCAAACTGTGATTTTTCCTATCTCTCTATACTCATGCCAAGGATTTTCTTTGCTGCTCCTAAATCTTTCATGGCAAATGTGTGAGCTAATTTTACCTCAAGCTCAGTAATTTCTTGCATGTGTGAACCTGCAACAAGCATATCATCTACATACAATAACAAGATAATATAACTACCATTATCCAATCTATTAAAATAAACACAATGGTCATATTGACATTTACTAAAGCCATGCTCTATCATAAACCTGTCAAACCTCAAATACCATTGTCTTAGAGCTTGCTTAAGACCATATAAGCTTTTCTTCAACCTGCACACAAGTTTCTCCTTACCTTTGACCTCAAAACCTTTCTACTGATCCATATATATCTCTTCATCCAAATCTTTATGAAGAAATGTTGTCTTAACATCAAGCTGTTGAAGATGCAAATCCTCAATAGCAACTAAAGACAATACAGTCTGAATAGAAGTCATCTTTACTATAGGAGAAAAAATTTCACCAAATTTAATACTTGGTTTCTGTGCAAATCCCTTTACTACCAACTTGGCCTTATGTCTCATTTGTCCATTCTCTCCTTCCTTTAACCTGTATATCCATTTGTTTTTTAGTGCTTTCTTTCTGGCTGGCAACTCAACCAAATCCCACATATGGTTCTCTTCCAAGGAATTAATTTCCTCATTCATGCCATGCTCCCACTATTTTCTAGATTCTACCTACATTGCCTCATAAAAACTTTCTATTTCTCCACCATCAGTGAGCAACAAGTAGTATAAAGAAGGGGAATAATGAATTGGAGGTTTACTTACCCTTTTAGACCTCCTTATGGGCATTTGAGACTCATTTACAGCTTGTTGTCCACCCAAATTTTATTTTGACAGTGACCGATCCCGGTCATCTCTGATCGATGCCGATCTATACCCGACTGATATTAATTCCTCCTGATCGACACTGATTTCAACCTGATCGATGTCGATTTCCACTTGATCGATGTCGGTCTCTGTGTTTTTTTATGAGTGATGATTTTTACCCGCGAACTCATTTTGGATCATAACCTCTTCTAAATCAAGATTGCCCTGCTCAAAATTATTTAGCCTCTTGAGCTGATCACTGTACATCACCTTCTCATTGAAAACTACATCACAGCTTTTAATAATTTTGTTAGTTTCTAAATTCCACAACCAAAATTCAAAATCTCCAAAACCATAACCAATGAAAGTGCACCACATAGATTTAGCATCTAGCTTCTTTCTATTTTCTTTATCAATGTGCACAAAAGCTTTAAAACCAAAAACTTTGAGAAATGAAAGATCTACATTTTTACCTGTCTAAGTCTCTTTTGGAATTCCACCATCTAGTGTAGTAGAATGTCCTCTATTAATCAAGTAAACCGCAGTATTTACAGCTTTTGCCCAAAACTGTAAGGGCAAACCAGCATGCAACCTCATACTCCATGCACGCTCCATTATTGTTCTATTCATCCTTTCAAAAACTCCATTTTGCTAAAGTATCCTTGGAACTGTCCTTTCCCTATGTATTTCACTCATAGAATAATAACTATTGAATTTATTGCTATAGTACTCACCACCATTGTCAGATCTAAGGCACTTCAATCTCAAACCTGTTTCATTCTCAACCAAAGCTTTCCATTTCTTAAATGTATCAAAAACATTAGATTTCCTCTTTATGCAATAAACCCATACCTTTCTTGTAGCATCATCAATGAAAAAAACATAATACTATGATCCTCCAATAGAAGCTACCTAAGCTGGTCCCCACACGTCTGTGTGAACAAGCTCCAACTTGTGCTTCTTCTTTGTTGACTCAGTATTGAGAAACCTCACTTTCTTCTATTTCCCAAAATACAATGCTCATAGAAATATAGATCTATGCTTTTCAAATCTGAAAGCTTACCTTTTGACTTAAGAACATTCATTCCCTTCTCACTCATGTGACCAAGCCTACAATGCCACAACTTTGCATCTACATCTGAAGTAGATAAAATAAAAGGAGAATAATCTGTAATACAAGCAGATAGATAAAGTGTACCTACTCTCTTACCTTTTGCTACTACAAGTGCACCCTTGGAAACTTTCCAAGATTCAACTGTGAGAGTTACTGTGCAACCCTCATCACCCAAATTTCTTGTAGAAATCAAATTCCTCTTCAAGATGGGTACATGCATGACATCCTTCAACACCCATGTGTTGCCATTTTGCAATTTCAGCTGCACTTTTCCTTTGCCAACAATTTTACAAGGCTCATCATCCCCTAAATAAACTTTTCCAAAATCTCCATGGACATAATCATTGAAAAATTCTCTATTTGGGGTTACATGGAAAGAGGCACCAGAATCTAAAACCCATGATTCTACTTTATTATCCAAAGAAAATATAAGAGCATCTTGTGCAACAATACCTGTAACTTTTGCTTCTTTATTACCTTCATGCTGATTTTCTTTGTTATCCTTCAACCAACAATCTTTCTTTGCATGCCCTTTCTTTCCACAATTCTAGCAGGTTATTCATCCATTTTTGGATTTGGATCTACTTCCCATCTTTGACCTTGATTTCCCTTGCTTGCCCTTCTCTCTTTGCCCTCCCCTGCTTTCAACACTTAAAGCATTACCTGATGTTTCTCCTGTGCTTTTTCTATGAATTTCTTCATTCAAAATTACACTAATAACATCATCAACTTTCAAGATATTTGAAGTAGATGCAGTATTACTAACTGCCATTACCAAACTATGCCAACTTTTAGGTAAAGAGCATAAGATTAAAAGAGCCTTAATTTCGTCATCAAAAACTATTTTGACTGAATTTAACTGATTTACTATTGTATGGAAATCATTAAGATGACTAGATACAGATCCACCTTCCTGTATTTGCAAATTAAATAATTGCTTCAGAAGATATACCTTATTTAAAGCTGAGGGTTTTTCATATAAATTTGTCAAAGTATCCATTAACTCTACCGTTGTCTTTGACTGTGATAAGTTGGAAAACACAGAAGTTGTTAGGCTTAACCTTATAGATCCAAGAGCCTTTCTATCAAGAACATTCCATTCTTCATTTTCTATATATGTGGGCTTCCTTGAAACCCCACCCAATGGTAAATATAGATCTTTCTAATATAGATAATCTTCAATCTGCATCCTCCATAATTGATGATTCTTACCATTGAATTTCTCTATTCTTAGTTTACTTTCTTCTGCCATTGCTTTGCTCCCACTCAATCAGAAACCCCTGTGAGTGAATTCTGTAATCAACAAACACTAACACACTCTAATACTAGTTGTTAGGATCTTAGAGTATAATTGATTACTTTTGTATAAGCAACTAAACATGAAATTGAAACCAGAAGTAATAAGTAACTAGAAATCAAAAACAGCAAATAATATGAGATACAAGAGACAACCAATATGTATTAAACTCTTCCAGAAGGAAATACAATGAAGAAATCTCTCTTTCCTCACACCTCTCAGATGTACAATAATTCTCCCTCAAGAGTTCTCTCTCTCTCTCAATCAATTACAATCAACTCAATTACTGAATTGTTGTACATGCTATAAGGATCTAACCCTACTATATAGTATACTACAACACTAGGGTTCATGAGCCATGCATTCGCCACCCTTAGATCCACCTCTTAAATCAAAGGCTCAAATCTATTCTCCTAAAAATAGAAAAGCTGGAAATGCACATAATTCAGCGTCAGTCTGAAGATGACCAATGCCAGCCAACCCCTAACCGATGTCAGTTGGTTCTGACTAATGCTATGACTGATGCCGATCAACCCCTAACCAATGTCGGTTGGTTCTGACCGATGCCGGTTACTGTGTAAGCCTAGCAACCTCCACATTAGCTCATTAGTGAAGCTTTTAGCTCCACAACTCAACAACAAACCATATTGGTAGAGGATATACTTTTATATTCTATGTCAATGGAGTGTGTAATAGAACATAAAAATCTAGTTCCTAATTAGGTTTTGAATCACCTTATTGTAAATGTAAAACCTTGGCTTGTAGAGATTGGATCTCTTACCTAAGTTATTGTACATAAGAAGAGGAATGTATGATAACCAAAGGCTCCCAAGTACGAAGTGAGAAGTGGCACGGTAATTTTTTTAAACCCTTGAGTTTCTCCCATTGTGATAGGTGGTATAAGACTTGTATCCAAAGGAACAAGAATCTTAGAAGATTGAGCCATGTTTTCATTTTTTAATATCCAACAAACTTTGTATAATGGTAGTATGATTAAATGGTTTCTCATGATGTCTTTCTGTAAAACTACATATAACTTCCTCTTTATTGAATTTAAATTTTTTCCAATTTATAGGAGGAATTAAGCCATGTGTTTATCTTAAGGATCATTATTATTTTGATCATATTGCTTATGTTCAGAATTAGTATCATTAAAGTCCACATATTCAATAGGTGTAGGAACATTCCAAGGTGTTTGTATATCTTTATTCTTATCCATATTAGGCCCAAGATGAATCTAAGTATTCTCAATTGGGATACCACCTAATCTATAACTTCTTCTCAAAGGCGTAGAAATAACTCTTTTAGATTGCTCATAATATGATATGAAAGTTTGAAATTTTTATTTTATTATCAAATTTATCAAATATGGAAATCCAAAAATAGTGAGTGAAAAAACAAAATGAAGGATACAAACCCTAAAAATATATATGATTAGGGTTTAGCAACATTTTAATAATAAATGGTTCCACCAATATGTTTGATCAAATTTGGGATTCAAAGTGAAAACCCTATATGACAACACTACTATGAAAAATCAAGAGAATAATATAACAATTATAACATTCACTAATTTAGAACTATTTTATTATGGAAACTTACTAAAAATATAAAAGTATAAGGAGAAACTAAATACTTATCTATAAATTGTGCCTTCAAGAGGAACTAGGGTCTGAAACTTATTGTGTAGATAAGTTTGGTGACTGGAATTGAGAATATACAACTAGATCTAGGCCTAGACAACATCATTGGGAAGAGGACACTATAGTGGTTGTACTCATGTCCATCTTGGGAAACTCTTGTCCACTTTCAATGAGTAAATCAAGTATTTTTGGTTCTTTGTGCCTTTATCTACAAAACATGTATATGGTGTGGGAACTCATGATCACTTTTAGAGACCACTATGTGACTAATTTTCTTTCAAAATCTTAGCTCCTTGACATGTGAATACCAATGCAAAGCAATGGATAAAAATAGATCAATGATTGAATTTGGGTGAGACCTCAACACCTATGTGTTGAGCATTTCATACATACCAATACTCAGAAGAGGGATCAAACTTCATGTATTTCTCTCATGCTACAATGGTGTGTGAATAACTGTTGAAATATTCTAGATTTTACTGCAATATTGATGTTATTATGTTCCTTAACCATGAATTGTGACCTATAAAATGTATTTAAACTTTAGATCTAGGCTATTAGGGATGTATACAATCATAATTGGGTGAAATATATATTTGTATCTCAATGTGCAAGTGTGATGCTAGTGTTTTTTGATGTGGAAATATCCTCTTTGAAAAATGTTTTGAAAATTTTCTTTATAGACATATCATTAAAAACCCTTTGAATGGGACTTATTAGGGACATAGGATAACCTTATTATAGATTTGAATTTGTAAAATTAAATGTTATTTTGTAGGAAGATAGGAGAAGGGGGAAGGATGTGATCCAGGAATTTGACTCAAGAGAGGATGGTTAGTATGGTGTTAGTTCCAAAATGAAAACAAAATGAAAGAAACACACTAATAGCATAACATCTCTAGGCCTAAACACTAGGGAGAGCTTATTTAACAAAAAAAAATGACAAACACAACTAAAAATTAAGGAATAAAACACAAGAATTCCTTCACCTTCCTTGGATGCTCCAAATGCCTTTGTAGTAGTGGCTTGCTAAGTTTTGTGCTCATGAAGTCCTTGGCAATGGAAGCTTAGCTACCTCCATCTCTCCTTGACACCTTTGGCTTATAGATTGTCTTAGCTTGGCTTGGATTGGAATAAATTTGGCATGGTAACACTAATTACAATGGCTTCTTGAAGATATTTATGCATTATAATTTTGCACCAAAATAGCTTAGAAATGATATTCATGGCCTCTCTATTTATAGATTTTTGACATTGATCAGAATCAACCTAAACCATCCATCTCAAGATTGAGATGTGTGGCTAAATATTAATCCATTTTTTGCAATTAAAATTGATAAATAGGCTCATAAATATTTGGGATAGAGGAGAAATTAAGAGGCATGGAGGGCATGAATCCTGATATTTGTGGCATTTATGGCCCAAGGATGTCTTCCCAAGAAATGAGGTCACCTGATGATGTAGATATTCAATATTCATTTCCAAAAATAAGTTTTCAACAAGTTTCCATGGAATTCTTGATTAGGCCCTAATTTGGATTGATTAGCTCTTAAGCATGCTTAAGCACTTTGTGCACAAATTACTCAATTTAATCAAATTATCTTGTTATTGGTCCAAAATTTGATTAGATTAGAATTGGAAGGTGATGTCAGATGTGTTGGATCCATTATCCCATTTAGGATTTTACCAATAGAAAATAATGAAGGCACGTGTCTTGTGTAAGATATTTGATAGGAAAGAGCAATCTAGAGCACCCAAGTGCAAAATTAGCACTTTGACTTGAAATGATCTAATCAAAGTTAGCTGGCCCATGAATTGCATTGCCACATTTAGGGATACCCTAGCCAAAATTGACACTTGAATATGTTTGTTTCACATCATTTAGCATGTTTTAATGTTTTTAATCCAAATTGTGCACTTTAGGTGGAAATTGGTCAAAATCCTGATTGGAGGTTATCGGTGGCCAAATTTAGGTGTCTACAAAGGACACTAGAGTAGTGCACTCTTTTCCCCTAGGGCACTCTTATCTTATGGGTATTTTGATCATGTTTTTGGTTAGGGAAGGCCAAAATTATGTCTAAGGTTGATAATAATGGGTATGAGAACATTTGGGGGTCATCTATCAGATTAAAAGAGTGTACAAGGTGGTCTAAAATGATCAAAAGGGGACCTAAGATAGGTCTAGAGCTAAGTGTGTAAAAGAGTGGTCACAAGTGCATAACTTTATCTAAATTTTAATTTTGCATGTCTATGGGTGTGTATAATAAAAATTTTCTTAAGGATATGCTTCAAACATGTAGCCTGCTCCAAGAAAATCTAGAATAAACACATGGTGGTCATGCCCAGAGAATGAAATATGGACATGCATATATTAATACTTTAAATTTAAGAGCAAGGAAAGAATACACCTATAGGTGGGTGAGACATGTTTACCTATAACGTGTTGGATATGATATTTCCTTATTGAACCATTAGAGAATGGTTCCGCTTACTAATACCATTTAGATAATTTTGGGTGATCAATGCCCAATTTATGGAACTATGGAAAAGGCCACGTATTGGAAAATAAATTACCCCTAACCCTCATTGGAAAATAACAAAGAGATAGTTCCAAGGCAATTGAGAATCATGAAAACCTTAATTGCACTAACCCATGTAACTAATCTTGCACTAATATTTATCTAAATTTTAACCCCAATATGTAATGTGGCATCCACATATTTGGCTTGTGAATTAATGCCTAGGCCATTGAGAGCACTAAATCTCAACTACATTACTCATTTAAGCATGAATCAACTATTGCATATGGACTTATATATTCAAGGGTGTTCACTACTAGGTACCATGGAATGTGTTTAGAAAATATAAATTAAAATAGAGGATGTGCATGAATAAGCTTCATGCTTCATAATTGGTACCAATATTAGTAAAATTTGATAATGTGTATGTATGTGTATGCATGAACTAGCTTCATGCCCCATAATTTGAACACTCAGTGATCCTATTATATATAATTCCATGTATCTATATTCTTTTTGTGTCTTATATGTAAAAAATATGAAAATATGTATCGCAATTCCTATAAAATGAGTGCATATGCATGGCACATACCCCAAAATTTAGTTAAACATGTGCATATATGAAAATATTATAACTCGTGTCCTAAAAAAGGAGTGTATATGCATGGCACATACTTCAAATTTGTTTTTGAAATCTATTGATATCTATCCCAATATGATACTTGAACCATTTTGAAATATCTGTAATATGTGAAATTTGTGCCAAAATCTATACTTTGTGCTCATGAAGGCTTAAGTATCTATGACAAGCCCACTAATATTCCCCATTTTGAGGTGAGGGACATGTCTTATGATTCACTCATCTAAAAATAAATGGTTAGCTATATCATTTATGTATAAAGATGTAATCATGTATAATCATGCAACATGTGGATAATATCTCATCAAAGTAAGGAATATGTCATCAAAGTATGTATGAAACATATTTAATTCAAGGCATATAAGTTTCATTTCAAGGTGTATATAGAAATTAGGCCCTTAATATGAATCATCACTAATAAATGTACTCAATAAGACTACACAAGAAAGGTG
The DNA here is from genome assembly GCA_037957365.1 of Torreya grandis. Classification (NCBI taxonomy): domain Eukaryota; kingdom Viridiplantae; phylum Streptophyta; class Pinopsida; order Cupressales; family Taxaceae; genus Torreya; species Torreya grandis. The sequence goes on along the minus strand of JARHVA010001721.1, from coordinate 2,175,493 downwards.
CATGATATGAATCATGGCACTAGACACAAGGGGGACATGCGTGACATGGATCATGACACCCTAAAACTCATCAATCATAACAATATCAGCAATAAATGTCAGACAATAGGAATATACACAATATAACACAATGTCACACATAAGGCCAAAGGGCCATAAATAAAAGATAAAAATGTCTCAAATAAAAGGCTAATTAACAACAACTAAGGGGAAATAAATTTTGCACACAGAAGGCTAAGGAGCCATAAACAAGGGATAATAAATTTATCACACACTAAGCTAATTAGAAACAAAAAAGAGGAAATAAATTACACACAAAAAATTCCAAGGATCTACGAACAATAAAAAATCAATGAATTATCATATTATACAAATAAATAACATTGAATAATAATAACATATAAGGAAATCTATGCCATCTAAGTATGTAAATGTCACAACATATTAAAATAACATATCCATATAACACTATAAAATTATGATAAATATCAAGTCATGTGTAAGAAATAAACTTTGCTCGACATGGTAAATGGAAAGTCATATAAAGATATAACCAATAATAGTGTAACATGTGTAAATATATGCCCCCAACATTGGCATGTCCCTTTGGTATATGAAAGGTAAAATATTTATGTATCCATGTATCATGTGTATCTCTATGCCCTGCACATCACTCATGTATACCATGAAATGCATGTGTATATAGAAAAGGATATGTATTCTAAAAAATGTGTGATACATAAATATGTGAATGATGTCAACTAATAATCACGTCATGCTCAGTCCTTATTATTTTTATTTTGTGGAATATTTTAATATTTTTTATATTTTTAAAACTTTTTGATTTTTTTAGTAATTTTTAAATATTGGAAATATGTGAATAAATGCTCGTAGGTCATCTCAATCATCCAATGTGTGTATGTCATATATATTTTCCTTTGGTATTTTTTTTATGGTTGTCTAAATTTATGACTTTTGTACCAAGGATTGATTGTATATTCTACTTGGAACTCTCTTTTAAGGTCATGCCTCTTGGTCATAATCACTATCATCAAGTGGAATTTTTATTGTATGGCCCTTAAATGAGAAGGTGATGCTCAAATGTAATTTATCCAGTAAAGGTTACATTTGTTTTAACCACTTTTATCCAAGTATAGTTTCAATTAAATAGAGGGGTCTATTACCCATATGCATGTATCAACAACTATTAGTCTATAATCAATTGGAAAGGTGATATGTCCAATTAATACTATACAAGGTAACATGTGTTGTAATTGATCAATGTTATATCATAGTTATTTGATAATGGTAGACTATATCTGCTTGGGTATTCTATCTCATAAATGTTTATGTGATGAATATATGCACCCATCAATAAATATCATAGTATTTAGTATCTCTTATTATAATGACTTATATTTATACCTAAATGTATCAAAGTTAATTTAGAACTTGGTGACAATTTATCTTATAATGGTTGAATAACTTTAATAATTTCTTAATGCTTGAATTTTTGAATTTTTGGTTGTAATGCAAGGAAACTATTTGTGTTATGCCAAATGAATCTGTTGGGGATCAACCAACAATTTGATTACACTTATGAAAGTAATAAACCATGAAATTAAATCAGAATGATAAGTAACTAGAATGATAAATAGCAAAGAACACGAGATACAAGAAACCACCCTGAAAACTTGTATTAAACTCTTTACAGAAGGAATACAATTGAAGAAACTTCTTTCTTCCACACCTCTCTCAGATGTATAGATCTCTCTCTAGATATCTTTCCCTCAAGAGCTCTCTCTCTCAAGTACAATCAACTCCAACAACCTGGAATGATTCACCTATACAATTCTGTACTGTTCTTTCAACATTCACATTACAATAAGCTAAGAAGATCTAATCCTACATATAGAATTAGGAAACTTGAGCATGCACTTACAACCAACAGTTATGCCTCTTGAACAAGGGCTCTAAAAATAGTCTTACTAATAATAGAGATGCAGACTTAAGACTATGACTTAAACTCATCATGCAAACACTCAGTTTTGTCCTCAAAAATAGCTCTCTAGACGCATAGGTAACCGACGTTGGTTCCTACCTGCTTGCCAGTGACAGACGTCGACCGATCCCTGCCAATGCTGGCGTCTACTGAACTGCACCTGACTGACGTCGGTCGCTCCTGACCGATGCCGGTGACTGTGTAACTACTGTAACTTTGCAAAGCACTCCTTGGTAAAGCTTTTAGGCTCCACACCTTAACAATCTCCCACTTGGAGATAAACAGCTGCACCAGTACCTGTACAGTAACATCTTATAGCTCCTCCATCTTCAACTCAATCATGAAGACCAACAGAAGTTGAATGAAGATTCAACTTCTCCTTTGTAACCGGCTTGGTTAACATATCAGCAGGATTCTTATCTGTATGGATCTTCTCCAGCTTCAACTCACCATCCTCCAATACATGTCTTATGAAGTGGTACCTTAGTTGTATGCGCTTTGTTCTTGAATGAAAGGCTGAATTCTTAGCCAAATGAATTGCACTCTAACTATCACTGTATAATCTGTAACTCTCTTACTCCTTTCCAAGCTCTTCCATGAACCGTGTCATCCATATCATCTCTTTGCTAGCCTCTGTGACTGCAATATACTCTACTTCTGTAGATGACAAGGCAACAACCTTCTGCAACTTTGATATCCAGCTAACCATCATTCCACCAACAGTGAAAACATACCCTATGGTGCTCCTCCTGCCATCCAAATCACCTACCATATCTGAATCTACATAGCCATGTAGGGAAGTATCTGAACCTCCATAGCACAAATGCCTACTGCTGGTTCCTCTCAGATATCTAAAGATCCACTGAACTGCTTTCCAGTGTTCCTTTCCTGGATTGGCCATATACTTACTTACAACTCCCACTACTTGGGTAATATCCGATCTAGTACACACCATTGCATACATTAAACTTCCTACTGTGGAAGAATATGGAACTCTACTCGTGTACTCTACCTCATCATGTGAATTAGGACATTGTTCTTTACTCAACTTAAAATGTCTAGCCAAAGGTGTGCTTACCGGTTTTGCATCCTACATATTGAACCATTTCAACACCTTGTTCACATAATCCTCTTGAGACAAAATCAACCTATGATTTTTCCTGTCTCTCTTAATGCTCATGCCAAAGATTTTCTTTGCTACTCCCAAATCCTTCATGGCAAATGTTTGAGCTAATTTCACCTTAAGCTCAGAGATATCCTGCATGTGTGATTCTGCAACCAGCATATCATCTACATACAACAACAAGATAATATATCTACCATTATCCAATCTCTTTAAATACACACAATGGTCAGATTGACACCTACTATAGCCATGCTCAATCATAAACTTGTCAAATCTCAAATACCACTGTCTAGGAGCTTGCTTGAGGCCATACAAGCTTTTCTTCAATCTGCACACTAACTTCTCCTTACCTTTGACCTCAAATCTTTATGGCTATTCCATATATATTTCCTCATCCAAATCTCCATGAAGAAACATTGTCTTAACATCAAGCTGCTCAAGATGCAAATCCTCAATAACAACTAAAGACAGTACAGTCCGTATAGAAGTCATTTTAACAACAAGAGAAAAAATCTCACCAAAATCAATACTTGGCTTTTGTGCATATCCTTTCACTACCAATCTGGCCTTATATCTCATCTGTCCATTCTCACCTTCTTTCAATCTGTAGGTCCATCTATTTTTTAGTGTCCTCTTACTAGCTGGCAACTCAACCAAATCCCATGTTTGATTCTCTTTCAAGGACTCCATCTCCTCAACCATGCCATGCTCCCACTGACTCTTGGACTCCACCTGTAATGCTTCTTGAAAACTCTCTGGTTCTCCACCATCAGTTAGTAATAAATAGAATAATGAAGGGGAATATCGAATTGGAGGCTTACTTACCCTTTCTAACCTCCTAATGGGCGTCTGAGACTCGTTCACAACACGCTGTCCACCCAAATTCTCTGACAGTGACCGACCTCGGTCACTTCTAGGCCTGTTACTGGCTGACATCAATTATGCCTAACCGACGTCAATGCCTGTCCTACCGACATCAGTCTCTATATGACAGACATCAATTTATGTTCTGCCAACGTCAGTTCCTGCCTGGCCGACGTCGGTCTCTGTGTTTTCCTACAAGTGATTATTTCTTTTTCTCGCGAGCTCATATTGGACTGTCACCTCGTCTAATTCTCCATTGCTCTGCCCAAATTGATTCAGCTTCTTTAGTTGATCACTATACATCACTTTTTCATTAAAAACAACATCACGACTCTTAATTATCTTATTAGTTCCTAGATTCCAAAATTTGAAACCGAAATCATCAGAGTCATAGCCAATAAATGTGCACCTCATAGACTTAGAATCTAGCTTCTTTCTATTTTCCTTATCAACATGCACAAAGGCTTCACAACTAAAAACTTTGAGAAATGAGAGATCTACCTTTTTACCTATCCATGCCTCTTCTAGAATTCCACCATCCAGAGTTGGAGAGGGTCCTCTGTTAATCAGGTACACTGCAGTGTCAACAGCTTCTGCCCAAAACTCTAAGGGCAAACCAGCATGCAATCTCATACATCTTGCATGCTCCATAATTGTTTTGTTCATCCTTTCAGCAATTCCATTCTGTTGAGGTGTCCTTAGAACCATCCTTTGCCTATGGATTCCATGCATATAACAATACCAGTTGAACTTATAGCTGTAGAACTCACCACCATTGTCAGATCTTAGGCACTTCAATCTTCTGCCTGTTTCATTCTCAACCATAGCTTTCCAAATCTTAAAAGTCTCAAATACATCAGATTTCTTCTTAATACAATAGATCCATACCTTTCTTGTAGCATCATCTATGAACGAAACATAGTACTATGATCCTCCAATAGAAGCTACTTGAGTCGGTCCCCACACGTCTGTGTGAACAAGCTGCAACTTATGCTTCTTCTTTGTTGACCCAGTCTTGAGAAAACTCACTCTCTTCTATTTCCCAAAAACACAGTGTTCACAAAAACCCAGATTTATGCTTTTCAAATCTGAAAGCTTACCTTTAGACTTAAGAATTGACATTCCCTTCTCACTCATGTGGCCAAGCCTTGAGTGCCACAATTTTGCATCCACATCTGAAGTAGATAATACAGAAGGAGAATTGTTAGTAACACAATTACATAGATAGAGAGTACCTACTCTCTTACCTTTGGCCATAACAAGTGCACCCTTGGTCACCTTCCAAGATTCTGCTGTGAGAGTTACTGTACAACCCTCATCCCCTAACTTTCCTGCAGAAATCAAATTCCTCTTCAAGCTAGGAACATGCATAACATCTCTCAACACCCATGTGTTGCCATTCTACATTTTCAACTGCACTTTACCTTTGCCAATAATTTTACAAGGCTCATCATCCCCTAAGTACACTATTCCAAAATCTCCATGGACATAGTCACTAAAATATTCCCTATTAGGGGTAGCATGAAAAGATGCACTAGAATCTAAAACCCAATATTCTATATTATTATGCAAAGAGAATATTAAAGCATCTTGTGCAATACCTGCAACCTTTGCTTCTTCTTTTCCTTCATGTTAATTGTCCTCCTTAGGCTTAGACCAGCAATCTCTGCTTATGTGCCCCATCTTTCCACAATTCCAGCATTGTGGCTTCCTGTCATTTCTGGATTTGGATCTACCTCTCACCTTAGACTTAGATCTTGATCTCCCTTTCTTGCTCTTCTCTTTCTGCCTTCCCCTGATCTCAAAACTTAAAGCGTTCCCTGATGTTTCCTCTATGCTTTTTCTGTGAATTTCCTCATTCAAGATAACACTAACAACATCCTCTACTTTTAAAATATTTGAAGCAAATGCAGTATTACTAACTGCCATTACTAAGCTATGCCAGCTTTTAGGCAAAGAACATAATATTAAAAGAGCTTTAATTTCATCATCAAACACAATATTGACTGAACTTAATTGATTTAGAATTCCATGAAAATCATTCAGGTGATTAGATACAGATCCATCTTCCTGCATACACAAATTAAATAACTGCTTCATAAGATATACCTTATTAGAAGCTAAGGGTTTTTTATACAAATTTGCTAAAGTAGTCATTAACTCTACCATAGACTTTGCCTGTGATAAATTAGATATCACAGTAGATGCTAGACTCAGTCTTATAGACCCCAGAGCCTTTCTATCAAGAACTTCCCATTCTTCATCATCCATGTCTGTGGACTTCTTTGCAATCCCACCTAACAGTAAGTATAGATCTTTCTAATACAGATAGTCCTCTATCTGCATTCTCCAATGTTGATAATTTTTGCCATTAAACTTCTCCATTCTCAGTTTACTTTTTTCTGCCATTGCTTCTCCCACTCAAACAGAAATCCCTGCAAAAACTCCTGTGAGTACCCTGTAATCAATACACACTACACAGATCTGAACCACCTGTTAGTGAACCTGAGCTCTGATACCACTTGTTAGATATCAAGCTCTGAACCTACAACCAAGGCTCTGATACCACGTGATGGTATCAATCTCTAAAACCTGCAACCAAGCTCTGATACCACTTATTGGGGATCAACCAACAATTTGATTACACTTATGAAAGCAATAAACCACGGAATTAAATCAGAATGATAAGTAACTAGAATGATAAATAGCAAAGAATAAGAGATACAAGAAACCACCCTGAAAACTTGTATTAAACTCTTTATAGAAGAAATACAATTGAAGAAACTTCTTTCTTCCACACCTCTCTCAGATGTACAGATCTCTCTCTAGATCTCTTTCCCTCAAGAGCTCTCTCTCTCAAGTACAATCAACTCCAACAACCTGGAATGATTCACCTATACAATTCTATACTGTTCTTTCAACATTCACATTACAATAAGCTAAGAAGATCTAATCCTACATATAGAATTAGGAAACTTGAGCATGCACTTACAACCAATAGTTATGCCTCTTGAACAAGGGCTCTAAAAACAGTCTTACTAATAATAGAGACGCGGAATTAAGACTATGACTTAAACTCATCATGCAAACACTTGGTTCTGTCCTCAGAAATAGCTCTCTAGATGCACAGGTAACTGATGTTGGTTCCTGCCTGCTTGTCTGTGACCGACGTCAACTGATCCCTGCCGATGCCAGCATCTCCTGAACTGCACCTGACTGACGTCGATCACTCCTGATCGACGTCGGTGACTGTGTAACTGCTACAACTTTGTGAAGCGCTCCTTGGTCAAGCTTTTAGGCTCCACACCTTAACAAAATCTATGGTAATCAAAATATAATTCACCCTTATAATGTGATAAGAATCTCATAAATTTATGTCTAGTAGTTAGTAAATAAACCAAGTGATTATCAAGTAACATTCATAGGATAATGCTTGATTTGTTTTGAAAACTTGTCACTTGTGTTTTGGTAGCATGTGTTGTCACTGAAATCTCCACATTGTTCACTAAATTATACTGAAAACATTTTATATATTTTAAAATGTATATTTTCTTTTGTTCTTACATCATACATGACTTTACAAGAGTTTTTCTTAATGATGCTTGTATCATATAACAATCATGGTGTAAAATAACATTATAGTTACTATTGGAATTTGGATTATATTGATCATCTAACATTAGTGCCTTTCCTTTTCCCATTGTATATTGTTTATTACAAACCTTTGAATTATCAATGTTATTTGTATATTTGATACTCTCCAAGTCTAATATGTGTAAACATATTATGGAATAAGTAATCATATAGATTAATAGGATTTAAATTTATCTTATGCAAATAATCATATGTTAGATCTTGTATATCATTATCATCATCACTATCATACCAGCCTATGTCTATGCAAATAGAATTTTTGGAATTGACCAAAAGAGGGAAAACTAGAATGGTCTATTTTTACTCTAAAATAACTTGTGGTGGTGGTGTTGTTGTTTTTTTGTTTTTGTTTTTTATCTTAGGTGCATAGTTGGTTCCTTGTAATTTAATTTAATTAATTCACCTCCTCATATGTATTCATTTTATCTAATGGTATGGGTTATGATTTTGGTACTATAGAATAGTTCTCAAAATGTGATTGACTATGATCAGTAGATTATGTCACTTTGAAATATCTAAAAAGATCATCATGTGCAAGATATGTATACACATAACCATCATGCATGAATTTTACACATTAATGCAATGTATTGGGAATTGCCCTGATGGAGGGTATCCAAAGTCACCTAAAAATTAAATTATACTATAAATGATTAGGCATAACCTAAAATAAAATAGGGATTATTTTGGGTCCTTATTTCACATCTAATGAGATTGACCCAAGCACTTGGTGTGAAAGTATACTTTTATTTAATTTTTGAATAGAATTTATACCAGTACCATATTTTTTAAGAAATCTATGTTACATATATTCATTCTTAAGCCATTATCTATCAACACATGATTATTTTTTCTATGAACTTGAACTTGAATAAATAATGGGAGATTTTTCTCCACAATGTGTTTTGGAGATATGTCTTCCTTTTCAAAGGAAATAACTTTATATGTATCCTTTAATGTATTCATAATAGAATAAAAGTGTGTCAGATCAGTATTACTAGGAAGAGTAATCTCACACAATGCCTCATATAATATGTCCTTGTATATAGGTGATTACTTAATACTTCAAATTTATTTCCTCTCAGATTATATAAGAATTGAATTATGCTTGTGCAAATTCGAGTTATAGAATTTCTTGTTTCAATTTTATTTTAGCCTTATACTATGAGGACTTGTATGACTTTAAAAAATATATCAATTCTAACTGTGTTTTATCTAAAAATGAGCACACATTATTTATCTATTGATGAGTAGGAGGTTAGTTTAGCATTCAAATGAATCACCTAAATGGTTTAGCTTATAAATTATTACAAATTTAAAGCTTAATATTAATTTGCTTGTTATAGATAAGACTTGGTGAATTTATGACATGAAAATAAGTTTCTTCAAAAGGGGATCGTACCCCTGAAGGTTCTTGAGATTTTGAGTCTATAGAATCATCATTCCATTCTTTTCGTATTTCCAAATGTCTAAGAGTTCCTTCCAGATCATCTCCACATGTAGGTTTTTGTATTTACAAATCTCAATAATAAATGCATCATGAAATTTTAACTTTACATTATGTTATTTATTTGTTTTATTTTTGTAGTTGACTAAAATTGGTTGACATTGACCTTGAATAACCTCAACAAACCCCAACATTCCATGTGCTAATATTTTCTCAACCATTTTTTCAAGGTTTTATACATTCCATGTTTTGGTTTTTGAGTTGAAGTTTCTTAGATTAAATATTTTATTGACTATATGATTGCCTCTTGTAGTTGAAATCACCCCCATTACTCTACATATGACATGTAGATTGGAGGACATACTCTCTCTCTCCAACTACAAGAACTAAATGTTTAATTTCAAATTAGCATTGAGTTTTGTTTTTAAAATTTACCATTTTTATAATAAAAATTATTTTTGTAGGGTACCATCAATATCTAAGGAAAATTATGCCATCACCACTACCACCAAACATAGTTCACAGAAGGGGGAAGAATATTTTATTTTTAGCACCTAGTAAAAGAACACTGTAATTATCAGGTTCTGACGTCCCTAATTTCTCTATCAAAGGTGTTTCCAATATGCAGGGACTAACATGTTTCTATCAAATTGATCTTAATGAAAAATATTTGGGGATTGAAAGTGGAGAACTTGGTGGTAGTGATTTTAATCCCCATGATTTTATTTAGGCTCCATATGTACCTACTCTAAATAAATATTGTACCTCTTCACCCCTACCCCACCAGCTATACACCATATTGACTTGTCAGAGGATGGCATGACTAATTTTTCATTAAACAATTTATTATCAAAAAATATAATCTCAAATCTTAAGGAGGGTGTTGTAGATGAGCTAAAAAATGTATTAGTTTGAGAGTTTTAGGTGAAAGCATTAATAAAAGAAATAAATACCCATTATCACAACCACTTCCAGAGAGAAAATTTATTTTCATTAGTTGAACATGAACCCACAAAGATTGATGCTTTGTTCAGTCAAGTTAAATCTGGGTTGGTATTAGTTTCTAATAATTATAATGATAATGTTTTGAGTATTATGTTAAACATGTTAGAGAATTTAAATGTTAAAGTCCAAGCATACTTTAATAAATGGAAAAATACATAAATTTTGTCATTATTGAAAATGCAGAGAAGGAAAAAGCTTTGGTAATTTATCATCATTTTTATCAAATACATCATAGTTATTGTAGTTTGTATCTAATTATATTTCATTTTTAATTATAGTGAAAATATGAAAACCTGAAAAAGGAAGCCTAGGTCTTCAATTTGCATTTAAAAAATATACAAAAAAGTTAAATGTTGTCATTACACTCGAATAAAATCTTTTTCTATTAAATAAATAGAACAACACACTCAAAAAAATAATTAAGGAGCAAGGATGGGACCCTGAAGTTTTATTAAAGTAGAAAACAAATGTTGATCCAAATCTTCTTTCAGCAGGAGATGTTGCAAAAGAAGAAAAATAAAATCTTGCTCATATTAATTCTAATATAGAGGATCTTGAAATGATAAGCATATTGAAGGATGACATAGAGGAAGGGTAGGTAAGGATTTATAAGGATGACAATGACAAAGTGGATGATGGGAGTGAGAAAGTGGTTGATAGGTCTTTACAAAAAAAATGATATTTTATGATGTTGCAAACTCTTTATTATATTTCAAAAGATAATGTTGTATTTTTTTTTTAACAATTTGAAAACACAATGTTAAGTTTTAATTTACAAAGATCAGTTTATTAAGTTTCAATAAGTCTTGTTTTATTGAGTCATGGTTCATTTAACATCTTACATGCATATTCTGAGTTGATGTAGTTCAAACAACATAGTGATGTGGGATGCAATTATTTTTTCTATAAATTTGGACTAAGCATCAATTTCAATGTGATGTGCTTCCATCTTGTTTAATTATTATCATTTTTGTAGATAATAGAAAAACTTTATTTATTATAGATGTGGAGTCTAGGCAATAATTATGGTTTATTTATGATCAATAGAAAGTTCATTGGTCTATTTGACAACAACTGAGTATAACACTTATTTTTTTGCATCAAAATTTAATCCAATTCAATGATGAAGGTATTTTTTATGTTGTTGTTCTACACTTGAATCTTGATGATTTTAAATTATTTATATATAGCTATATTGATGTATGGGTTCACTAAGATATATTTTTTTAATTTGGTCATGTTGTTAAGTAGGTTTGTCGTCTTTTATTGCCTTGGTATTTGACTTCAATATTCATAATTTTTAGCTAAAAATTAAAGTTAAAACTATTAATATGGTACTACAATATCAAATTTATGTTTTTTTTTAAGTGATAAAAATATGCATTTAGCAATACAATCTTAAAAAAATACAAAGATATTATGACCCATTTGAAAAACCAATTACATAAAAGGGAAAGTTGTATGATGAATAGATTAAATATTTCAAATGACAATGCTATCAACAATTTTAATGAATTAAATATTTTATTTTATTTTAGATATCAAAAATGATATAAAATTAAATTTTAGAATATGATAATTGTAATAAATATAAAACTAAAACTCAGGCAGTTGAAACAATCCTAAACAAACTTGCTCATCTCAAGTGATATTTACATTTGTCATGTTAGTGGCATATTGAGTGTTAATATTTACATCTTCTCTATTGGTAAATTTATGACTAATGTCTCTTCTTTTAGTTAGATAAATCCATGTTGCTAGAGCTCTTTCATAAGGAAACATGTCCACAACATAATGTGAAACCTGCAATCTCAAACAGGTTTCTAATTTTTTATACAATCTGTTTCAAAGTTTTGAATTAATGAAATATAATGCACTAAATATTCTTTCATCTACCACTGATCCCAAAATAATTATTTGAAAAAGCTCATATAATCATAAATATTCACTAATACTTTCCTACAGGATGCTACTAGGATAAAGTTTTTTCAATAGTTGTGTAATTGTACCATTTTTTATTGGTTTGCTTAGACAGTAATAGTGATTAATCATTATAATTATGAAATGTATTAACTGAGACATCAAATCCTTTCATAAAATACCTTTAATTTTAACTCCATTGACCTCTACAGATTTATTGAAATGTTTAATAAGAGAAGCCATATATTTTTGAAATAAATTGCTCATCAGTTATTGATTGTTATCAATGTTCTAAAATATGGGATTCACAACTGCCATGGCTTCCAACAAATCATCCTTAAAAACTAACAAATCCACACATTCCACCTTGTCCTTCGAAGGATGCTCATGTGCACCCAAAGAGGTTGAAGAGGTAATTCATTTTATCATTTTACTCTTCCTATGAATGAGGATAGTGAGTGGATATGCAGGTAATAAAAATAAAATAATAAAAAAATCATGTTTCATATTTAACTTAAATAAATACATCCAAATCCCAACAAAATACCTTATCCTTCCATCTATGTCAATGTGCATGTGTAGAGGTTACATAGGTTATTCATTCCATTATTTTACTCTTCCTATGAGGAAGGGTAAAAAGTTTATATGAAGTTGAAAAATAATTAAAAAATATCATAATTGTGTTATATCTAACATTAAAAAACACTCACAAATCCTAACATATCATCTTCTCCTTATAACTAGGCCCAAGATAAGTTTTGTGAAATTCTAATCAATTTCATCCATATTTCAGATATATCATAATCATATAGAAGATGTGTTACAAGCAGTTCTTTAATTTTATCTCCCACAAAATTAAGTCTTCTATAGAAAATGTACATTGGTATCTCCTTGCCATTACTGACGACACAAAGATGATCATTGATATTGATTTTTAAATAGCTTTCAGGATTCTTAAAATCTATCAAAATTTGCCAACTACTAAAAATAGGTCCCTAAAACTTTTTATTTAACATCTATAATATATATAGAGATTGGCATACTCATTTTCTCAACTGTATGAAGTTAACAATATAAATAGATCTCTCCTGAGCATGTTTCATTAAACAATTGATTTCTTTCAACATTGGAATAATTTGGCATAGTGTCAGCAATGTTTCCAAATATGTTAAATAATACAACAAATATTTTAACTTGTTAACTTCCCTATGATATTTATACGTAAAACCTACTAATGATGGATATTCTTCAAAAAATATGCATGCAAGTTCATACATAAAAATACATCTTGTATCAACATATTTCAATAGTTTTTTACTATAAGTCACTCTTATTACAAATTTTTAGAACTCCAAAAATCATTTCAAGCTACTTGACATATAAACATGTAAGTTATAAATGAGCTCTTCCAATTTTATGATATTAGCAAATGTGCTAACTATTTTGTATGCAACATTCATCTTATGAGCCATGCAATGAATTAGAATCATATATAGGGAAATTGTTGTATACAATCAAACACACAGACGATTTCTATGCCCCTACATCACTAATGCACCATCAACCCCAATACACACCAGCTTTATAGATATTGCATAATCATCCATGATCCCAGCTTTATCTCTCAAATTAGATATAACCCAATTTGTGAAGGTTTTCAACATTACAATTTTATACCATTTTATGAACTACTAATAGATGAGGTTGCCTCAAATAGTTCTCAAAATTATAAACATGCATGAAAACTCATGATGTGTTTTCAACTTTTATGACCTCATCAATGGATAGTGAGATGAACAGTGAATTTTGAACTTTTTCTTTCAAATCCTCCTCAACCATTACTAGACATTTTTCTATTTCCCAAGCACTATTATCTGACCAATGTGATTGTGGAATATCAAGAAATCCATTATGTTGAAATAAAATCTTACAATCTAAAAGATCATAAATAGATCTATCCTTTTTAAAATATGGTATATAGCAAAAAACTGTATTTATTTAGCCTTTAGATGGGACTGCATAACTTTTCCAATTTGATTTTTGATTGTTCCCCCTTTCTCAACAAGATGTTTTTGATGTTTTTTGTCATTTTCATACTCGTGTGCATATCATACATGTATGTATTCTTCTACATTTTTTCATCTGTGTGTTATTATTGTCTATCCATCTGTGTGCTTCACTATCCAATATATTTTTTCATAATGTTTCTCAATTGTGTCCAACTTAAGTTGTATTTTATGTTCCTTTCCTAATTTATAGCTATATATTATACATTTTCATTCTATTGGAGTATTATTACCATTTTTAGGTTGTATGTGTTCAATTAAGGGAAACTTTGATGCCCATTCCTACTTGAAAGGACTTTCTAACTATCCATCTACTTTCTTCCTTTGTAAATATTTTTTAGTGGAATTTTTAGTTGAACTTGGTGTTTGATGAGAACCTAAAATATCTTCTAACAGTTGAGTTTCATGATCATTTTCATCGATAGCCATAAAAGCATCCTTGAGTGGTGTCATGTCATCATCCATATAAACTTGAGGGGGTGACATGTTGTTGTGATTAATTCTTTCTTGTGAGATATAATCATGATCAGTGGGGATTTCTTCATGTAAAAGTGTTTTGATATTACTCAACAATTAAAATCAAATTCAATGCAAACTAAAAAAAAAAAAAATTACATGTATTTTGAGTGCATTGTGGTTCTGTGGGATTTTTTATTGGCTCTTTAAAATAAGATAATATACTTGATTTTATTGATAGTTGGTCTATTCTTTTAGTATTTCTACCAGATGCCATGATGAGCAAGGATGTTCTAGTTCAATTTAGTAAATATGCTACCATCTGGTTTTAACACGTATGAAACCACTTGGTTGTAGTTAGAATGCCACCATTCAGTTGTAATATAGATCCAATCATTTGGTTGTATTTAGAAAGCCACCATCTAGTTGTAACATAGATGCAACCACTTGGCTACAATTAGAATGCCACCATCCAATTGTAGGTGATATGGCACCACCCAGTGGAAACATGAACAACACCGTTCAGTTACATTAAATATTTTGTCATCTAATTAAAGTGTGGATGTTATCATTTTGGTTTAGTCAGTTGGTTACAACTTAAATTCTATTTGTTGCAGGAGCATCTTATATAGATGACAAGTTTTTATGTTGTGTGAACAAAATTTGCTTTGATCAAGTGAATAAGAGTCAATAATCATGTTTATAATGTTTTAAAGGTGTTAGGGGTCTTTTTTTACACATTGGATTGTTTTCCAAGTGTTTGGAAGTGTTAGGATAGTCTAGATTTTCAAATTAGTGTTTTCCTGCCATTTTGTCTAATTTAAACTTTTTGAAAGTTTTGGTTTAGTTTGGGTATTGAAAGAGAACTTTAAATGGGTCTTGAAAGTGTCAATGATTAGGAAACATGAATAAAGTCACCATCAGTATATATACATGGGCATAGGTCACATTATATGGACAATCAACCTTGATGTTTGTGTCAAGGTGCAAACTCTCTTGGAAGTGACCCAACTGGAAGGTCAAGAATTGGTTAAGGTACTTATAGTTGATACAAAAACTCATATTTTTTTGGTTTTTAAATCAGTTTTAAATATGTATCCATAAATGATATGGATCTAGACCCAAGGAAGAGTTAATGAAAACTCTCAAGTTTGAAAGGAATGACTGAACTCTATTTTCTTGCATATTTCTATATAGATTGACTATGACAAGTTTGCTCCATTAAGAAAGATCCAATAATGTATGCTTATGATTATTTGTATGAATTGGTGAGTTTTTTTTTATGTTTCTTAACATGTTTGAGTAATTCATTGGTTTATTTTCATGACACTTTGCTTAAAGGACAACACAGCGCTGAAGTATGTTACAAATGCAAACAATGATCACACAAATTTTTTTTAAAAGGTGTAACAGAGATGTTTATAGGTGTGGCTATTAATTATAAAATGTGTTATAAGGAGTCTTGGGACTTATAAATCTTTTTTAGTGTCTTAAAATGTTCTTAGGAGGTCTAAACCCTCAAGACAGAGCTCTCAAACTCTATAGATTTTATTTGTATGCATAGAGAGAATAAAAAATGGAGGATGAACTTGAATAAAAGCTTCAAAGAAGAAACTTACCAATTGGAAAAGTTCACTATAGGTTATTAAATATTAAATTAATGATCACAGTCATTTGAAAGAGTGTTGGAAGTTCAAAAAGAGCATTTTGTATGCTCTTGGATTCATACAGAGCCTAATAACCTTAAACTAGGGTTTTAAGAGAGAAATCTCATTTTCTAACTTTTTCACTAATGGAAAAGTTACAAAATTTTTAATTTGATATGTATGCATGTTTTTTAAAGGATTTTTAAATTTTTTATTTGATTCCATACAGTAAAGTACATATTTTGAGGATTGTTTGTGGATTGGAGTAGAATAAGCCTAATTAAGCCTAATCGTGACCTAAAAGAGGCTAAAAAGGTGTCTTCCAAGTGGATTTAGATTTTTAAACTCAATATAAAGGAGGATAAGGATAGAGGGCAGTTGAAAATATCCAATTTTTTTCAAAACTCATCTGTATGAAACTATACTAGCTAGAAAGACCTTTAAAAAGGCTACAAGGATTATGTGTTAATAAGGTAGAAGTTATAAAGGAAAAGCAAAGAAATGTTGAGGAGTTTTCAAGTGGATTAAGGTGGATAATAATACCATGATGAGAATGAATAAGATATCAAGAACCACAAAATAACCCAATGAATCCTAGAACCATTGAGCGAAAAATGAATTAGTGCACAATTATTGAGGAAGTGAAACTTGTAACAAAGAGAAGTTATTGTTTGTTTGGTTCATCCTCTACATCATTTGGTATAAAATATTATGAAATATTGGGAAGGTAGAAAGATATCATGGTAGGCATAGGATGAGGATCGGTAGCATCCTAAAGGAGGTTCCAAGCAGTGGATGCATTGGTAGTGGAAGTGAGAAATCTGTAAGCAAGGTTGCAAGCCATGGAGTTGGCTTAGAGAAGAGATATGAATAGAGGTGATGTTATTGAGGGAGAGGATGAAATTACTCATGAATAAGAGTAGAGGAAGAATATGAAGGTAAATTTTAAGAAAGATTCATAAGATTAGTACTTGGAGTGACTTCAAAGCCCAAGATGGAAGTGCTCATGTATGAGGGCGGTCTTAATGTGAAGGAATTAGTTGATTAGATCACAACCATGGATAAGTACTTTTATTATGAAGAGGTGAATGAGAAAAAGAAGGTGGAGTTTTTAGTAACAAGGTTGAAGGTTCATGCATCCTTGTGGTGGGTTGTCATACAAGAAGAGAAAAGAAGAACAGAAAAATATAAGACAAGGTCATGGGATAGAATGGTGGCCAAGATGAAAGGCAAATTCATGCCTAAGGATTATCAAACCCACTTATTTATAAGGCTAAAAAACTTAAGGCAAAAAGATATGATAGTGATAGTGAAATAGTACACAAAGGAATTCTACAATTTAACCATTCGAGTAGGATACATAGAAGAGGATGCTGATAAAGTTGTTAGGTACATGAATGGCTTGAAGTTTATCATTCAATATGAGATAAGCATATTGACACTTAGAATAGTTGAAGAGGCCTATCAATATGCATTAAGGGAAAAAAAGGCAAATTCAACTAAACAGAGGTAGAGGTGGTAGAAGCTATAGAGGTAGAAGCCAACAAGAAGGAAAAGGACAACCAAGCAATAAAAGTCAATGGCAAGGTCAAAGCAAAGAAGTGGACAGTAGTTCAGAGAGTTTAAGTTCATCAAATATAAGTGGTTATGGATATAGAGGTGGTAGATCATATGGTATAGAAAGAGGCAATAATTAGTTTGAAATCAAGTGCTTTAAGTGTAAAAAATTTGCAAGATAGGTCATATGAGTGTCCAGAAGATGTGCATAGTGGCAGCTCTTGGAGTGAGAGTAAAAACCATGTGGTTAATAAAGAAGAAGAGAGTGTAGATGCATTGCCTAACTATGTAGAAGAGCCTGAAATAGGGGAGAGCTTGTTGATGAAGAGAGTTCTCTTGAATACTAGCCATGAGGAGAAAGAACCACCACAAAGAAAAACATTGTTCATGACCATGTGTAAGAGCAAAGGTAAGTTCTGAAAAGTTATAGTTGATAATGATAGTACAAAAAAATTAGTGTCTTCATTGATGGTGTATAAACTAGGCTTAGAAAGAAATAAGCATCCAAGTCCATACAAGGTCTCTTGGATTCAAAATAGTCACCAAGTCCTAGTGAATGAACAATGTTATGTATACTTGTAAATAGATGGATATAAGGATAGAATACTGTGTGATGCCATTCCCATTGATGTGTGCCACATCATTCTTGCAAGAACATGGTAATATGATAGGAGAGATTTTTATGATGGGAGATTCAACACATATACCATTGAGAAGGATGGTTGCAAGCACACACTAAAACCCTTGAAAGATAATGCAAGGAAGGAGACACCAGATAGTGTCATGATGTTTGGAGAGAAGGAGTACCTGCCCAAGAAAGTCAGTTGCATCAAGGAGGATAAGAACAAGACAATTGGAAGCAAGATCTAAATGGAAGAGAGTGTAGTTCTAGTTGTCAAGATAATGGAATAAGAGAGTGAAGCAGTTGAAGGGCATTTTGAGGAATTGGAGGCAAGTAATAAGAATTTGTTGCAGTCAAACCAGCAAGGTGTGTTACTCTTAGATGAAAATTTGGAAGGATTTTTTGCAAATTTATCATATCACTTGCTCTTTATATAAAGCAATGAGTATCTAGAACACTTTGTTGAAAAGGTGGGTATATTGAGAGAGTTGGCTATGAAAATATAAGACAATGATCAGGTAAAGGATGAACAATATCTAGAGAAGGACAATGAGGTTGCATAGGTTGAGAATCTTGTAGTAGAGAAGAGGAAACACCCAGTAGTAATCCCACAAGCACTAGGCCCAAGCATAGAGAGAACAAGCATGCCAAATCAAGAGGTTAGTTTTAACAAAGAAAAGTAAGAAGTTATTTTGATTGACTTGTGTGTTTCATGTGTAGGTTGGTTGTAGGAGAATAAGCAAGTGTTAAAGATGATCAAGTGGGAGATCAATGTGCAAGAAGATAACCTCAAAAGAGAAAGCAAGGTGGTGTTGATCAAAGCACAAGGAGGTCTATGTGCTACTCATAGACTTTGGGATCCAAGAGGGTGTACTATTGCATGGCTGAAAGTGAATGTGATAAATAATGTTGAAGATGAGATCATAATAAGTTGGCAAAACATTTGTGAAAAGTTTCTTTCACACCCCAGTAGTATGATGCGAGAGCATCTTCTATAGATGACAAGTTTTTGTGTTGTCTGAACAAATTTTGCTTTGATCAAGTGAATAGGATTCAATAATCATGTTTAGAATATTTTATAGGTGTCAGGAGTCTTTTTTTGCACCTTGGAATGTTTTTCAAGTGTTTGGAAGTGTTAGGATAGTCTATATTTTCAAATTAGTGTTTTCCAGCCATTTTATCTAATTTGAATTTTTGAAAGTTTTGGTTTAGTTTGGGTATTGAAAGAGAACTTTGAAGTGGTCTTAAATGTGTCAATGATTAGGAAACATGAATAAAGGCACCATGGGTCTATATACATAGGAATAGGACACCATGTATGGACAATCGACCTTGATGTTTATGTCAAGGTGTAAACTCTCTTGTAAGTGACCGTTGGAAGGTCAAGAATTGGTTAAGGTAGTTATAGTTGATACACAAAATTGTATGTTTTTGGTTTTTCAATCAATTTTCAAGATGTATTCGTAAAGGATATGGATCTAGATGCAAGGAAGAGTGAATTAAATCTCTCAAGTTTGAAAGGAATGACTGAACTCTATTTTCTTGCATATTTTGATATAGATTGACTATGACAAGTTTTCTCCATAAAGAAAGGTCCAATAATGTATGATTATGATGCCTTGTATAAATTGGTGAGTTTTATTTTATGTTTTTGAACGTGTTTGAGAAATTCATTGGTTTATTTTCATGACACTTTGATTAAAGGACAACACAGACCTGTAGCATGTTACAAATGCAAATAGTGATCACACAGAATTTTGTTAAAAGGTATAATAGAAATGTTTACAGGCATGGTTATTGATTCCAAAAGGTGTTAGAAGGAGTCTTAGGACTTATCAACTTTTGGTAGTGTCTTAAAATATTCCTAGGAGGTCTAAACCCTCAAGACAGAGCTTTTAGACTCTTTGAATTATGTTTGTATACATAGAGAGAACAAGAAATGGAGGATGAACTTGAATAGAAGCTTCAAAGAGGAAACTTACCAATTGGAAAAATTGACTAGAGGTTATGCATTCTTAAATCAATGATGATAGTCATTTTAAAGAGTGTTGGAAGTTCAAAATAGCATTTTTTATGCTCTCGAAATCATATAAACCCTGTTAACCCTGAACTAGGGTTTCAAGAGAGAAATCTCATTTTCTGATGTTTCCACCAATAAAAAAGCTCCAAAATTTGTAGTGTGATATTTATGCATGTGTTTGAAATGATTTTTAAAGTTTTGATTTGATTCTATACACTAAAGTACATATTTTGAGGATTGTGTGTGGATTGGAGTAGAATAGGCCTAATTAGGCCTAATAGTGACCTAAAAGAGGCTACAAAATTGTCTTCCAGGTGGAGTTGGATTTGAAACTTCATAAAAAGAAGAAGAAGGATAGAGGTTAGTTAAAAATATCCAAATTTTTTCAAAACTCATCTGTACATAACCATACTAGCAAGAAAGGCTTTAAAAGGCTACAAGGATTGTGTCAATAAGGCAGAAGTTGTAGAGGAAAAGCAAAGAAGTGTTGAGGAGTTTGCAAGTGGAGTGAGGGGTCTAATGAGACCTTGATGAGCATGAATAAGATATCAAGAACCACAAAACAACTCAATGAATCCTATAACATTGAGTGAATAACGAACTAGTGAACCATTGTTGAGGAAGTGAAACTTGTAACAAGGAGAAGTGATTGTTTGTTTGGTTCATCCTTTGCATCACTATTAGTCGATTGTAGTCATTCAATTATGGTGTGGATGATATCATTCAATTTCAGCCTATCGATTATGGTCGATCGATGGTAGTGTGAGTGTTGTGAAATGGACATGATGCAACCGTTTGGTTTTGCTTATTTCTTAACAAGGACATCGAGGTCTTGCCATTAGATTGCTTGTTTGATACTATGGGGCAGTTGTTGAAAATAGAATTTGATGTTTATCCATGGCATTGTGTTTACTATATATATAAATTGAATTGAATGGCTAACCACAAAATTATTGTAAAGATTTGGTAAGCCGACCCAAGAAATATCTTACATTCATAATTTTTAGGTGACTTGGACCTATGTATTGGCCCTCCAAAATCACCAAAACCAACTTATGAAAATAAGAATATTTATAAATTAATAAATATTTACCGCTAAAATTTACCTGATCATTATATTTTTTCCTCTAATAATACTTTTTATTTGATAAATGAATTAATAGATTGTGAAAGACCCCATAACCTTATGCAATGATACTTTTTATTTAAATACTAAAAACTAATTAATTTTTTATTTAACTTCCTAAGAAAAATATGGTTTGAAACTTGCAAAAAGCAATCACGCACTTCAATGTTTTACTCGGAGAGATACAAAGGGTTGTCTCTAAGTAAGGAGAGGTGTGTGCATATGAAATTCATTTATTATGGCAAGTGCAAAGTAGACCTTCCTTTATTTTTCCCATCATGAAAATAGGTTTTGAGTTTTACAATTGACACTAGTAAACAATTAGTTTGGATTGGTTTGGTTTGGATGATAGAGATATGGACTTCCAAGTGCTACTCAGGGATCACAACTAGAATGACATTAAAAATAATAATTTTGTAACAATAACACCCAACTACGGTAGAGTTTCTTTCATGGCAGGAATGATATTAACACTTATAAGAGAGATATTCTTAGTAAGAAAAAGGAGAAATGATAAATAAAACTGTGCACCCAATCTTGCTTATTAATCCATGTAAATATTTGTGTATATTCGCATTAAATCGATGACATTTCATAAGTTTACTTCATATTTAAATATGATGAAGAAAAGAATACGGCAGAAGCATCCAAAACATTGTGGGCATATATCTAAGAAGAACTAATTGGAGATCAAAATGACCACATCAACGGTGCATGGAGTGGATCCAAAACACTAAATATTCTACATTTTGACATTTTAATGGTGTTTTCCCTCCAAAGCACTTGGAGGGAAAAAAGTTCAAAGAAATTTTTTCTCCTCGAAAAAATAAAGTCAAAGGGTTAGAAACTTCGTCAATGAATACTAGAAGAGGTGCAAGAGTGGCAGCCATTAGATCACCATCTAAGGCAGGGAAAGTTCCCAAAAAAGAAATTCTTAGAAGAGTCACAAATGGAAAAGTAGCAGATGGATCTCAGACAACACTCCCTTTCAAAGAGGGAAAAACCCAACTCAAAAGACATAAATGAAAGTTCTTTCTTGGAATATAATAAGTATGAATAGTAATATTAAGAACAGAGTTTTTTGAGATTTTAGGAGTCATAATCCTACTATGGTAGCTATTCAGGGAATTAAAATGGAGGAAAGGATTTTTTAGGAGAATCAAATTTAATTTTGGAAGGAAGTAGAGGGAGTGAGTGTTAGCCCTATTGGAGCTTTCCATGGTTTAGCCACTTTTTGAAATATGAAGCTTTTAGAAGGAAATGTTGTGGGTAAATCTAAGCATCATTGGTGGTCCTTTTTACTAGCAAGGAGGATGAATCTCTTTGTATCTTCTCAAATATTTATGTACCTAACTCTCTAGTTGGACAAATAAATTTGTGGGAGGAGCCCTGTAATTTTAGAAGTAATTGTAAGGAAGTTGATTGGGTGATTGTGGGTGATTTCAACATGCCTTTATCCCCAAGTAAAAAGAGAGGTGAAAATCAGATTTTTTCGAACAACATGGAAGATATGGCCTCTTTCATATCTAATTGTAACCTTATAGATGTGGAATTAAGAGGAACTCCTTTCACTTGGTCTAACAAAAGAATTGGAAAAAATCTAATTCATGTCAAATTAGATAGGATGTTGGTTTCCATGGAGTGGATTATCCAGAAGGGTTTATTTTTGTCTCCATTACCAAGGATCAACGCAAACCATAATCTTTTAGAGTTGAGTGTAGAGAACAAAACAAAAAATTAAAGAACACCATTTAGGATGGAACATATGTGGTTTAAGCATCATGAGATTCATGATACAATATTAGAATGGTGGGATCCTGTGGTTCATGGGTCAAACATGTATTGTCTAGTTTTTAAAATGAAGAGTGTCAAGAAAAATATCAGAATGTGGAATAAAGAGGTCTTCAAAAATATTTTGCTTCAAAAGAACATTTTGAGGGAAGAGATATCTATCACCGAGGCTTATACAGATGTGCATGGGTTATATTCTCAAACTAATCTGAAGGAGAAGCAATTGCTCTATGATTATTATACTTTCGTTGATAGAAAAGAATCTTTTTGGAGGTAGAAATCTAGATCCATATGGATAAAGGAAGGCAATAGGAATACTATATTTTTTCACCTTTCAAATTTAAAACACAGAGCTCATAATTATATCATGGAAATTATAAGAAATGATGGGGTAGTTTGTTTGGATACAATTTTTGTTAAAGAGGAAAGTATTAATAATTTTAAGAGACTTTTTGAGGAGAATTCTAGAGCTAATGTTAGAATGGAACAAGAGATTTTGCATATTATTTTGGAACTAGTCAACCAAGAGGATAACTCTAATCTCGTAGATTTTGCTTCTTTAGATGAAGTCAAGTTTGTTATTTTTCTTTTTAAACAAAGACAAAGGACCTAGTCCTAATAGATATCCCATAGCTTTTTCAGGGTTTTCGAGAAATTGTAAAGGAAGACTTGGTTCCAATAGCTAATGAATTCCTCTCTTCAAGATAATTGTTAAAAGAGTTAGATAACTCTTTTATCATTCTAATCCTTAATAAGGATAGAGCTACTACTTTTGTTGATTTATAACCAATTAACATGTGCAATACAATTTACAAAATTTTCACCAAAATCATTTCTATTAGGATGCAACCTATTATGGATAAAATCATAGACATCCATCAATGGGGATTTTTTTTAGGAAGATAAATACATGATGGCATCATTGTGGTACATTAGACTTTACATTCAATGGGAAAAAATAATCATATAGGTATGGTGCTTAAGATTGACATGACCAATGCTTATGACAGATTATATTGGAAGTTCTTGGACAAGGTAATGATGCAGTTTGGTTTTTAAGAAAGATTTAGATAACTTATAAGGATGTGCATATCTTCGGTCATCTCTTATTAATGGGGTGCCTAAAGGTTAATTCAATAGCAAAAGAGGAATTAAGTAAGGTGATCCTTTATCCCCATTCTTTTTAATTATTATGGCTGAGGCTTTTATTATATCTTTATCGGCAACTCTCAGAGATGGAGTCTTAAAGGGATTTCAACCAACCCAAAACTTTGAACCTTCCTTACATCAACAATTTGTAGATGATAATAATTTTATGGATGAATCCTCAATGAGAGAGGCTAGAGAATTGAAAAGAATAATTATGAATTATGAAACAAATTCAAAACATAAAATCATTTTTTATAAAAGCTCTCTTTTCTTCTTCAATACACATGTGATTAGACAAAATAGGATAACTGTTATTTTTGGTGTCAAATTAAAAATCTTCCATCCACTTATCTCAAAATGCCTCTATTTGGTAGGATCTTACCTCCCACGACATGGAATCCATTACTAGAAATATTTAATAAGTTGGTTGGTTGGAAAGGGTCAATTTTAACTCATGCAAAAAAGTTGGAACTCATTAACATCACTTTACAGAGTCTACCATGTACATGATGTCTCTGTTCAAGATACCCAAGATTATAATAGAAAAACTTGAAAATATTTCTATGGGTAGGCTCTAAAGAGAGGAATAAGTTCCCTCTGGTGTCTTGGGATAGGGTATTCACCCCTACGAGCAATGGGGGATTAGGTCTAAGGAGATTAAGGTGGATGAATAAAGCCCTTGTTACCAAATTGGCTTGGATATTTATAATTAATTCCACTCAATGGACTAGAATTATATAGGATAAAAATGTAGACTCAAGATAAGCCTTATGCTTTTTAGAAGAAGTTCAATTTATTAAAGGTTACAACTTTTGGAACTTCCTCATGACCACTAAACAGAATATCATTAATGGTAGCAAATTGAGAATAGATAATGGTGTAAAGGTGATATTTTGAGAATATGCATGGTTATTATATTAGCCCCTTATTATTACAGAACCTTGGAACCAAATTGGTCCTCTTATTCAGTGTGTTCAAAGATTTAAAATATAAGAATATCTTCAAGTTTCTAACGAGGGAAGAAGCTATAAATAGATTAGGAGTGGAAATCTTAGAGCTGAAGGTAAGATTATTCTTGATAATTTGAATGCTCTCCTTAAAACCTTTCATATTCCAAACATTATGCAAGAGGATGAATTGATTTGTAAAATCTCTTTTGATGGGCATTTTAGTGTGAAATCTGGTTATAGGATGATTTCTCATATGCCTAGAGATGATATTCCTTGGTCTAATATGTGAAATAAGACTCCTATTCCTAAGATAAATATGTTTCTATGGTTGGATGTGCAAAATAAGATATTAAAAATAGATAATCTTAGGAAAAGGGGCTTGATTTTTGTGAATAGATGTCCTCTTTGTGAAAATGAGAATGAAAAATGTGATCATATGTTCATTGGTTGTCCATATTCCCATGAGATTTGGAATATGATCCTAAATAAATTCTAGATCAGTTGGGTTCACCCTTTATCAATTTTAGACCTATGGATGGATTGGATTTTTCCCTCATTTGTTAATGAGAACTTAAATATTTAAACCATCCAATAATAGGGTTTTTAGAGACAAGAAGCTTCCTAAAATGAAGGTTGGCATAAATATTTATGGAAGTATGATGGAAAACATTGGAGTTAAACCATCCAATAAATCCAATGGAATGACTGAGGAGGAGATAAATATTACCAATAGTTGGCATATAGTGACTCAAAATAGAAGTTGAAATGATTCAAGATCTTAAGCAAGGAAAAACATAAAGTGGAGAGTTCCATCTCCTGGTTGGGTAAAAATCAACTTGATGGGGCATCTAATGGAAACCCAAGGGCTTTAGGAGGAGGAATACTTTGTGATGATAAAGGTAGTTTTATATCATCTTTTACAAGACAAATGAGCAATCAAACTAACCATTACGTAGAGGTACTTGTAGCATTATGGGGATTGAGGTTAGCAAAAAATTTAGGAATAAACAAGCTAATAGTTGAAAGAGACTTGCTTAATATCATTGATTATCTCTCTATAAAGAATTTCATTGGTTGGAATATTCAACAGATTATGAAGGATTCTACTACCTTGATTAAATACTTTCAATAAATATGTATCTAACATATATATAGAGAGGAGAATCATTCTATAGATTGGTTTACAAATGATGGAGTTTATTTAATAAGTTTGAAAAATTGGTTCAACAAGGAAGATCTGCCTGGAATAGTCTGATAAAAAAGTGAGTTGGAAGTGTACCTTGAAATTTAACATAGTAATAATTCATGAGTGTAACTAAGATAAATGAGAATAATGTCATTTGTCTCATAATGAACCTTTATGATGATATCATTAGACAACAGAGCCCAAGGCTCAATAAGAAAGACTTGTGGTGATAAATAATAATTATAGTGTAAATTGTGTGAAGCTCTCAAGTACGTTAGGAATTCCCATGGGACTCATTTCACCATTATTATTAATATAGATGGAAGGATCAATCATTTTGGTAAAGTAAGTCTTGATTTTAGGGGATTCAGGATGGGTGTGCATCTTTGTAGAATTAAGCCAATCATGCCAAACTACATCAAATAGGATGGAGAGCTGTGGAAAATTCTCTAGGAAGGGGGAATGGATAATTTTATGCAACAAATTGAAGGGAATTATGATCATATCTATGATATGTTTGTGAAGGGGTTGAATAAAATAAGTGTATATTTCAATGGGGAGGAAATACAGATCACTAATGATCTTATTTCTGAAGTCACTGGTCTTATAGTAGAGATCATAAAAGTC
This sequence comes from Torreya grandis, assembly GCA_037957365.1. Lineage (NCBI taxonomy): Eukaryota > Viridiplantae > Streptophyta > Pinopsida > Cupressales > Taxaceae > Torreya > Torreya grandis. The sequence goes on along the minus strand of JARHVA010001721.1, from coordinate 2,148,279 downwards.
TTCAAAATTGGTATAAATTTTAAGGAGGAAAAGATCAAATTTATAATATAAGGGGAAGACCTAATCCATTTACAAAATGGTTTCTCCTAAGAAGATTTCCATTGGTAGTTCATAGAAGTGGCTAGATAGGTAATGTTGTATATCACTCTTAAAGGAAGGCAAAAAGTGGTGCATTGGTCCCATTTCATATTTATGAATTATTTTTGCCATAATATTCCCATAAGGTTTCTTTTATACATCCTTCATTCACTTGAGAGTTATGTCATGTATGTCAAGAGAGGGAATAAATCTCAACCTCTCCTTCAAGATGTAATTTTCTTGATCCATAAGATTTTTAAGGGGGTTGATAAGAGTCATGTTCGTATTCTAGTTCGAGAAAAATAGAGATCCTCTAAGGGAGGGACCAATGGTCTGTTAAAGAGTAATGCAAAAGTAAACAAGGATGATTTAGGTACTGGAATTATTCAAGATGGAGAGGAAATGACCAAAGAGAATCATGTATGTTTGCATTAGAAATAAATATTTCATAAGGAGGGTCAAAGTCACAATTTGAGGAGCACTTATAAAGCTTTAAAGGCTAGTCTAGGAGGTGGGGAAGCTCAAATCAAGGAAGGAACCTCCAAAGAGAATCCTTTGGATATTTAGGAAGACATAGCAGAGGAGATTATGGAGGGATTATATATGCTCAAGAGTAATGCAATAGTCTTCTCTTCTAAATATAGAGGATCCAAGAAACGTATGTCCACCAAAGATTCAAGGAAGAAAGAAAAGGATATTCATCCATTTATGGTCAAAGATCATCAAAATCTCAATGCTAATTTTGACAATTTAGGGGAAATGCTTAGAAATTAGAGTAAGGAAGACAAAATTTGGGAATAAATAGGGTTACAAAAGGTGATTATTATATGGCTATTTAGATATCAGTTTACCTTGAAGGAACATGTGAATAATTTTATCTAGGAGATTAGTCTTATTCACAATAAGGATGACCAAAGTGAGGTAAATATTCAATTGAAAAGGCTCAAAGACAAAGCAAGTACCTTAGAACATGAAAATACAGAGTTAAAAGTGAATTTAAAGATTTTGGTGACTATTAGTAAAGTTTCTATGAAGAATAGTCTTACAGGCATGGAGTTCCTTAAAATCATGATAGGAGGAATGATGGAATAGGTAGAGACATCATCTAGATAGAGGGGTAAGTATAGTCATTGTACCAAGGAAATTATTCAAGTTCCCTAGTTGTTTCAACATTTAGAATCTGAATAAAATGATTTGAAGTTCGGAAGAGGCCTTTGGAGGCTAAAGAGCTTAGTTATTTTTCTGTTATTTTTGTATCATTTTTAGGCTACATTGTTTTTAGTTTGTTTTTGCTTTTGTCTTGTAGTAGACACTATTGAAAATTTGACCTACATATCCAATGCTCTAGAAGAGGGCCTCAGACTCATATAGTTATCCCCTATGTGTTGTCCTGTGTTTGAATCATATAATATTGTGCAAAATAATTATAATAATGACCTAGCTTGTAACCTAGAAAATCAAGCTCTTGGGATGATCCTTTAGTACTTCAATCTTGTATATGCATTTTACCTATGACCGGTATGGAAATAAGGAAACTATTTTCAATTAAATGCTTGATAGAGTGATTTTGATAAGTTTTCATGGTCTCTTTGGTCTTTTGATAGGTCTGTGATAGGTGGTATGAATAAGGGCTTATCTTATATTTATATCAATCCCTTTGGATAAGTAACTCATATTAAAGCACTTAGACCAACCATTAGTATATGTTTCATTTATAAAATAAATGACTTTATAGAACTAGATACTTACATTGGGTTAGGACACTAGTGTCTATCCTAGGCGTTAGTGTCCAAAGAGCATGAAATTAGGTATAGGTTCAGAAATTGTAGAGATAGAAGATAAGTACATTTTAAACATTTTAGGCAAGATAGAAGGCATGGTTCATCAACATAAGACTAGTCAAACTAAGATATATAACCTAAGGAGCATAAGATAGAATAAATGTGAGACTTGCAAAAGCAAGAAAGATCCATAACTGAAAGGAATAATAAAGGTCTAAATTTTTCAAGTATACAAGACTAAGGTATTATATAATCCATAAATAACATCTATAATATGCAAGCATTGGTAAGTAATAATACTAGATATATAGATGGACTTTGTACTAAGCTAATATAGATCCACATAGATGATAAAAATTACTAAAACGTGATAATGCATGCTCAATGAATAAACATCAAGCTTAATTAAAAATTCATCCACAAATGAGCAATTAGCACTACTAACACCAAATTGACACATACAATAGTTGCAAAAACTATGTGCATAAAAGAGATAAAGCAAGACCCCATAACAAAAACCCTCAAACAATCAATAATGACCCCCCAAAAATTGTAAGTCTAAATCATGCTCAAGTGATATATGTAAGACTCAGCTGAGAATTCATCCATAAATAATCTATGTGATGATGTCAAAAAAAATGATATGTTTGATATGGTAATTAAGATGAACAATTTTAATAGGTTTGATAATATCACCAATGCATAGAGCTCAAAAACTCATACTTTCAAAAATTAGAACTTGAAAAGGAGTTGTTTATTAAAAGTTATGGAAGTTTGATTTTCTTTCTCACAAACGAAGTCTCCACTTTGCATAAATTTTGGGTTTGCATAAAGTTTGACTCAATTTTCCATGTAAAATTTAAGCCCCCTTGGGTTCATTTTGACCAAGGGCTAAAATGCCATATGACCAAGGGGCTAAGGCTTACGATGAGTGAAATTAAGGAAAACATATTCTGAATCTAATGATGTAGGTTCTTTTGTATGAAAACCTGTTTTATGATGTAGGTTCTTTTGTATGAAAACTTGTTGGATGATAGATGACCATCAGAAGACACTTTTCCCATGTTATTTTTTCAAATCTTGATCAGTAGAAGACCCCACAAGAATATCTAAATATGAGAAATGGTGAATCTTCAATGTGTTAAGCCAATGAATGATAGATATGTGACATGCAAGTTGAAACTCAAGATTTCATAACATGAACAATGGCATTCGATTACTAGAAACCATGGTATGATACCATGTTGTATTAGGTCACAATCGAGGATCGAGGTCTGAGTAAACATGAACCACAAATATCTATAATATGCAAAACTAAATTATGCAAAAGAGATATATTTTGTAGAATTGAAATCAAACATGGGCTAGAAGAAGTAAGTCTTCATTAATCAAAAGATTCAATTATTATCATTAGTAGCATTAGCCAAAATAACTTTAGGAAAGGTGATTATATAGGAGGAAGATATACATGATCACACATCTTCATGAATATGGAAATACATTCCCTAATGACCTAAAATAACACATAAGTAAGTTAAACAACATGTGTAGGCAAAAACCATTAAATAGAATAAAAACCTACACTAAAAATAAATGCAGGTTTGATTTCCACACCCTCTTACAGTGTAATTATTATTATAAATGCATAAAATAAATGTATTTTTAACTATAATCATGTTATATGAAGAAAAAATTGTATACATGGGATTGTGATGAACATGTGAAATCTTTGTGGGGATGCAAGGAGACCATTAACATACACACCCTCTTTTTCTTCTTCTAAATCACAAATAAAAAGTTAAAATAGAATGAAATGTAGGTTTGATAAGTTCAATTGTGTTATTAACTTTTAATAAGGGTCTACACCCTTTTATAAAGGGTATACGCCCTTTAGGGTTAGAAAAGACCCTTCCCTTATCTGTTATGAGTTTTTCTAATAAAGGGTGTACGCCCTTTGCACAAAATTAAAATTGTTTGTAGTAATGGTCCCTTTATTCCCCCCCCAACTTTGTGCATCTGCCCACATGCTAATTTCAAAATTTTAAAGTTTCAAATTTCAACATTTCAAATAGAATCTAGATCCTTCTATAGCACTATGATTCGTATTCATGTTGCAAGTGGGCCATGCTCTTTCTAGTGACACTCAACGTCTGTGATTGCACATTTTATATATAACAAGCCACATTTGGTGGTTTCACACTTCAATTATTTTATAGGGTGCTTTACTCAGTAAAATGAGAGTTGAAGCATACAAATATTTCCAACTCAAGAGATTTCACTACTTTCAATTCACCACTCTCAATTCGCCACAAGTTTAATACTTATCTAAATGTCTCAACAAGGGGGCATGCACTTATCCATTTCTAAGTTGTAGGGAAATTATATTACATACTCTTTCAATTATATATTTTCCTTACTTTCTTTTCAAATTTCATATTTTTAATTTTCAACTATGGGTAATGACTACTTTCAATGGCATTGTGTAGTTTTTGCATTAAAACATCTTTCATAGTCAAGATTTGCATCAATTGCAAAGGTGTGTAAACACACTTAGGTTTACATATATTTTACTCTAGTAATTTCACTTCATTGCATCATTTAAATAAAGTGGGAGCAAATATAGACACATAAATTTAAGCATTAAGTGTTTGACAATGTTTAAACTTGATATATTTATCATGCTTGGCCAATTCACCATTATACTAACTTAAAATATCTATGCGAGTGTTCAATATGATACAAATTATCTTTATACTACTCATAACCTAACTCAAACATCCATATTTTTCTCACAGGTTCATGTTAGACAATTTTTAGTAGTCTTTAATCTTCTAGGATATGACTGCACTAGGTCAGAGAGGGTCATACTGCGGCCTTATCCGCTAGCGTGACCTTATCCCATGTGCCCCAATGGTAACTTTTTAAATTATATACATTGTGTTTATCCCCTCCCATAATTTTATCAAGGTTGGTTAACATTAATATTCAAAAGATTCTTCTATATAAGCACATCAAGGCCTTTCGATTAGATTAGATAACTTGATTTATCTAGAAATCACTTATCAATACTATTGCACATTGAGTAAAAGATCCCTATTTCTTCCAATTCTAAATTGAAGCATTCTAACAGTCGTATGCCAAGTTTGAATATCTTTTATTGCAGATTAAGGGCATATATTGCTAAGCATATAAATTAATCTATCTAGTTTCATTCATCTAGCAAAATTCAAGATTCATGCACTCACTCTAGGAGGGAGTACTACATCGACCTGAGGCCCTTTTGGGCTATGTAGGTAGCACTCAAATTATATGTAATTTTTTAAGGATAGCTCAGCCATTCTTTAACCTTATTCTCTTGTTTGACATTTAATCTCTATTGTGTTTATTGTGTAAGAGCTAGGTTTTTACGTTTTGTAGGTATTTTGTACGATAAATCACAACATGTAGATAGATAATAAATCCTCACATACAAGCACACATACCCATATCAGAATATCAAATACACCATCAATCAAGACATGGTTGTACTCAGTAGATAAGGCCACATTGTATCTTTATCCTCTTAGCATGGCCTTGTATCAACATAGTTTTCAAATCTATTTCCAGTTACAACACACTTCATAGGTCTTTCCAAATAATTTTTAGTCATAGCTAGCCTACACATTTAACATAGAACCCGTTTGATGTAGGTCTGCATATCTTAGGTAGACTTACTATTTTTAGAACACTTTCAGGTATGTAAATTTTATATTTTACTTTCATATCTATATTTTTCTTGTATTTCAATTTTAATAGTTTAGATCTATTAGTTTGATTTATTTTAATTCAAAATAGATTAAATAATGCACTCATTATTATAGTTACTTGTGTACATATTTACATATACTTGATGCATATGCATGGGCATGTGAGAAACAATTATAAATTACAAGTTTCAAACAATTTTACAAGTTCAATTGGAATTATATATCAAAATATTATAATATAGGTGGCATGATATTCATTCATGTTTATGTTACTACATTGCAAATTTTCAAATTTCACTCTTCTTCAAAGTTTAAAAATTTTAAAGGTAAAAAGTTTCAAATAGAGTCTCCATCCACTTGCAGTGATTTGATTCATCTCATTTTTACAAGTGGGAGAGGTTAGAGTCTAGTGACACTCAATGTTTATGATTTTAATTTAGGATGTCACATTTGGTGGCTCTACCCCTCTTCCTACCACATTTGAGTTTAGTGAAACTCAATGTTTATGGTTGAATTGTAGCAAGCCACATTTGGTGGTTCCACCCCTTCAATTATTTTACAGAGTACTCTACATATTTAAATGTGAGTTGAAGCATACAATATTTCCAACTCATAGGCTTTTACTTATTTCAAAACCGAGACTTGCTTACTCTTAATTTACCATAAGCTCATTTTTTCTCTAAATGCTTCAACAAGGGGTATACACACTTCTCTACTTATAAGTTACAAGGAAATTATATTACATCCTCTTTTTGGTGTATTCCTTAATTCCTCTCTTTTTAAATTCAAAATTAAAATTTTATATTTTCAATTTTTAAATATGGATAGCAACTACTTTTAGTCACATTGTTGCATGTTTTGCATTGACACATTTTACACAATCAACCTTCACACTAAAAGATAAAGTGTGTATACACACTTAGGTATGCAACTCAATGTTTATGGTTGAATTGTAGCAAGCCACATTTGGTGGTTCCACCTCTTCAATTATTTTACAGAGTACTCTACATATTTAAATGAGAGTTGAAGCATACAATATTTCTAACTCAAAGGATTTTACTTATTTACAAACTGAGACTTGATTACTCTTAATTTTCCATAAGTTCAATTTTTCTCTAAATGCTTCAACAAGGGTTATACACACTTCTCTACTTATAAGTTACAAGGAAATTATATTACATCCTTTTTTTGGTGTATTCCTTAATTCCTCTCTTTTTAAATTCAAAATTAAAATTTTATATTTTCAATTTTTAAATATGGATAGCAACTACTTTTAGTGACATTTTTGCATGTTTTGCAATCAACCTTCACACTAAAAGATAAAGTGTGTATACACACTTAGGTATGCATCTCCTTTACTCTAGTAATATCATTTCATTGCATCACTAGAATAAAGAGGGGAAGGTTGCAGGTGAAGGGGGAATATAAAAACTCAAATTTAATCATTAAGTGGTTGATAATGTTTACTCTTCACATCTTTTCCTTACTTGACCTATTTTCCATTTCATTAATTTGCAATCTCTATGAGATCCTTCAATTATATTCACTATCTTGAAACTATTGAAAACATCATTCAAACATCCCTGTTTAGTTTATATATTCATGTCAAAAAATTTCCAATAGTCTCTAACTTTATGGGACAAAACTGCACTAGGTCAGATAATGTCACAACCCGACCTTATCCACTAGTGCAGCATTGTCTCCCACTTGCCAACAGTAACTTTTCAAATTTTAGACACTTCATGTCAGCCCTCCCACATTTTTAGAAAGGTCAGTTAATGGAAATATTTCAAATCTACCACTTTATAAACCCATCAAAGCCATCTATCTAGCACCTAACAATTACTTGGCAATTCTACTACATATTGAGTAAAATAGCAATAATCTTTCCTATTCAAGTTATGATTTATTCTAATATCCATATGCAATTTTGAAGCCACCATATTACAGATCAAGGGTATTCATTATCAAGAATTCAAGTCAATTTATCAGTTGCATCCATATAGTTCAAAAGTCAATATTCATACACTCAATCTAGGAGGGAGAACTCTATTGGCTCAAGGCCTTTTTTGACTATGTAGGTAGCACTCTGATTACATAGGGTTTTCTTAAGATAACTCAGCTATTCCCATTTTTCAATTCCCTCCTTTTGCATTTGTTGTCCATTTGGTTTGTGTAGGAACTAGGGTTTTACTATTACATGACTTCTGTGTGACAAATCAGCCCCTGTAGGCAACCAGCCAACCACATTAGGTAGGTGCAAGTACATAAATAGAAAATTAATTGAACAGCCAATGGATATGTGGTTAAAACCAAATAGACAAAGTTGCAGTGTGCATTTGTCCACCCTAGCATGGCCTTGTCCCTATTCATTTTAGAATTCTATTTTTAGGCATGGCACACTTCAAAATTCTTTCCAGTGAGCTCCATATCAGTGGTCTACCTACACAGTTAGCATAAGTCATATTTGAGCTAGGTTTGAATATTTCATTAAAACCTACTATTTATAATTCATTTCAGTTTTTAAAATTTATTGTATTTCATATTTAGTATTTGTATATTCTAAATAATATTTCAATCGTTTAGTGATTTATTGTGTTTATTATATTAAATCAAATAAAAACATATAAACACATTTTAGAGAATAAAATGAACATTATGAATACATATAAAAACATACAAAACCTAGGTTGTATGCGTAAGATGCTCCACATAAAAATACTATCTTTATAAAATGATAAATAATCACTAAGTGATTGCTTGATGTCTCTATATTTCCTATGAGTGGTAAGTAGTCAAATTGAATTCAAATTAGAACTCTATTTGTGCCCAAACCTATATTAAATAGTTGAAAGCATAAACGATGAGACACGAGGGATGCATGCACATTATCTAAAATGGGCTGCACATGGGTTGAGGAACATGAGTGAAGTTCCTAACAAAACAAAGACTATCACACTCTTGGTGTAAGGGTTAAGGTAGGAGAAATTAGGAGTGATAAAAGGGATAGTTAGAATGAGTTGAGAGGGAATCAAGGACCAAAAGATGTTGACAAATACACCAATAATATCTAATTTGAATCAATAATTAACATGTACACAAACAACCTAAAATCATATAAATCAACAACTAATAAATATTTAAAATATTTTTTAAGTATCAAAATCATTTTAATAACATTATTTTAAAAATAAATAATAAAAATTTAGCTACGCTGAAAGGTGTAACCTGCAATAACGGCAAGCCAAGAAAGGCTTTAATGTTGTGCCCATGAAAATGGAAAAAGGTTCGACCTTTTGTTGCAATTGTTATATAAATTGGGAGAACAACAAAGAAATTGAAGCATAGACTTTTTTTAAAGTAAAAAAGAAATGTTAGTGGTGAAGTTATTAAGTGTGTCCATCAGAATTCATAATATGGGCAAAAATTAGTATACATCATCTGCACTTTCATAGTTTTCATCCCGCGATCTGACTTGGTTTTGTAGAGTTAGATGATTATGTCACTTTCCAACACCATTTCTCCACATTGCTTGTGTAGAAATGGAGTCCGATTGCAGAGAATATTGGTAAAACTTCTTACATTTTCATAACTATTTTCTCATATGAATCTTAGTCCTATCAATAAAATTTTTATCGCCCTGTAAATCAGACAGATATTCTCCTCTTATACATACACACTCCAAAAAATTTTGCATAATATATTTTCGCAATACAACGTCAACTCCTTTCCTCATGCTTTTAATTTACTTATAATTCCATTCTCACAAATTTCCGCCCAACAAGACCACTTTTACCCGAACCATCCCCAAAAAAAAAAAAAAACTTTTCCCTATTCCACACAAAATAATTAAATATACTAGAAAATATTTTAAAATATTTATAACGTCCTACTTTTCATTATTTAATTAATTATTAAAACAAGAAAAAATAAATAAAAAATAACGTCAAACATTTTCTTGTTTAATTTAAAGTTGTAAATAAAACCAAAAAATATTATAAAATTTAATTCATCGTATTTTTCCTAAAACATAATTAAACAGTATTAAAGTATCTAAAAACGTCAAACTTTCTAAATTTAATAAATCAGAATGAATAAATCTTAAAATAGTAAAAAATATATATTAAAATGTTTAGTATGTACTCAAGTGTTTCGTTATTTAATAAAATAAAATATAAAAAGAAACATTAAAGTATTTTGGGCTTCCTGCTTTGCTTTAATTAGCAAAATACTAAAAATAAAATATTTATGGAATCGTGGCAACGCTCCATAAAATCTTGGGAGGGAGGTGAGGAGTTGGTATTAAAAAAGCATCGATCGATAAAGAGAGATTGCAGTTTGCAGGATGGCAGAGCAAATAGAGGAGACGGGGGGCGTGAACGTTGGAATGGTGGTGCGGAGGGGGACGGGGAGCGTTGAATTGGTGGTTCCGTACATCCACACGCAGAAACACTATATAACTCTGTCAACATTCGATATCGCATGTACCACCTTTCCGCACTACACATGTATTCTTCTGTCTTATAAAACGGAGCGTCCAGGAGAGGAGGTAGTGGAAGTAGTGAAGCGCTCTCTTTCCGCAGTTTTGGTTGCGTTCTACCCCTTGGCAGGGCGTTTAGTAAGGCGGGGCACACTTGAAATAGACTGCAACGATGCGGGTGCCCAATTCATCCGTGTTGACTCCTCTGCAGCCCTCCGTTTCCAAGACGTGGACAAGTGCAGGTTTAACCTCAATAATAAACTATTCTTCGCACACGTGCCTGCACCGGGTGACCTCGATGCTCCGCTTCTTTCAGTTCAGATGACGCTGTTAAATGGAGGGATTTCACTCGGGGTCGCTATCAACCAGGCTGTCACTGACGCGTATGGTTGCCTCTTCTTTCTGAGAAGCTGGGCGCGCTGCAGCAGAGGCCAAATGTCGGTATCGATGCCGCCCTTATTTGACAGAGGCGTGCTTCGCTGCGGAGGGTTCCCAAAGCTGGCGCCATCATACGAGGAGAAGATCATCGATCAGGAGACCAGCGCTGGGTTGATGGAATACAGGGGTTTCGTCCTCACTTCAGACTTGTTACAACACCTTACAAATTTAGCAGGCCCGCGCACTACATTTAGCCCGTACGTTTTGTTGGGCGCTTATTTTTGGCAGTGCATGGTGAGAGCCAGACAGGTATCGAGAAAGGAAAAAGTGACCTTCGCGGCTATGGCGGATTGCAGAAATAGAATGAATCCGCCGCTGCCTCCCAATTACTGCGGAACGTGTTCGGTGCTTAAATGGGTTACTACAAAAGCTGAAACAATGCTTGAGAGCAGCGGCCTGTCATACGTTGCATTTCTGGTGGAGAAAGCCATGAGAATCTGTACGTTTGAGGAGATTAACAAGTGGGTGAAGAAGGGCGAGGGTTTAAAGAAGGAATGGGATCAAATTCAAAAGAATGGTGAGTATGTTAAGGTGATGGGGTTGCCAGCAAGGATAGATGTATATGAAGTTGAATTCGAATGGGGAAAAACATGGAGTTGGCAGCCGTGTGCGATGGAGGCAGGCTCTTTGCTCCTCAAAGCAGGACGAGATGAGGGAAGCATAGAAGCGTGGACTGCACTTCCTCCACATCAAATGGAAATATTTCGCTCATTATTTTGCTATGAACCTTAGACCCCTTTTTCATATTTCCATTCACTTTATTCAAATTCTCTGTCACTTTATTCAAATTCTATATCGCTTTATCATGGCCTGTGCTATGGGAAAACGTGTTTCACATCAAAAATATATCTGTCCATACGCACATTTAATTAAATTTATATTTTAAATTTGGAATAATAATTGATTAAGATATGGTTTAGAAAAGTATTTTGATTTGTAAATAGTTTGGAATTTTATTATAAATTGAGCACCTCTCCACCTTTCTATTCTTAGGCGTGTAGAATTTTATTGGACAATTGTGTTTATCAATTTTAAGATATTAAAAAATTTGTTTAATATTATGAATTTTTATATTGATTGTTGGAGACTTTCTTTTATTCTTCAAATTTGGAGATTTTTTCTTCTTCTTCAAATTTTAGTAGGGATGTTTAACCTACAAAAGATAAAGATAAGAATTTATTTTGAAGCAATTCAAGTAAGCGTAAAAGTAATATACTATTGAAACAATTAATGGTTAAATGATGTTATTTACGTACTCTTAATACATTAAATTATATTGCTTAAATAATAATATATTTTATTATTTATCATGAATTTATCTTCATGTAAATAAATAATAAATATATATTAAATAATTTTTGAAGAGGTTGGACCTATTAATGTGGTAGTTGGAAAAGATCACATTATAATGGTTAGATTACCTTGCTTATATAATAAAGAGTTTATATTATAAGATGTAATGAAAAAAAAAAGAGTTGAGACAAATGAGGAAATGTGGAAAATAGATTTCCAAGTTATATGAAGATTGATTGAGAAGAAGTGAGAAGAATAAAAATTGTATTGGGTATGTATTAGTTTCTCATAATTTGAATAATCTTTGTGAGTTTTTTACCTTTTGAAGGATTTTTCACATATATCTTGTGTTGGATTCATGTATGTGTTTGCTCTTGATCTCATATTTAGATCCATTGCTCGTATACATTTTTTTGCTTAATTTATCATAGTATCAAAGCTTGTGATGTGTTGATCAAGCGACAAGGTTGTAGATCGGGTTTGTTGAGTTGTGTTCAAGCTCATTTTTGCTCAAAATTCTTTATATTTATCTTATGTAGGTTCATGAGAGTGTTGTTGGGCTTATCACTTTGTCAAGTTCGTGATCTGTGCACTTCAATCATTCTTTGAAAAATCTGATCAATTGAAGCCATTTTCAGGGCATTTTCAATCATGTGAAGGACTTGCACGCCCTATGCTATGATCTTCTACTTATGAATCTATTTTTAGAGTTCTAAAACTATCTAGAGAGTTCTCTCGGGCATTCTTTCAAGATCTAGCTAGTTTCTTTCATCCATGGATCCCATTATATGGCTCTGTGCATTAGTATTAGAAACAAAAATCATTTTTGACTCTTAACCTTAGATCTAGTCTTGGTAAATGCATCAAAGGCCCTGTACAAGGTGTTTAAGGAGTTTCTAGGACTTAGTTTGATCTCCTTGAGCTCCCTGATTACTGTCAACTTCTACAGGGACGTCATTATTATGTTGCTACTATGAAAATAAAAATATCATAGTTAGTATAATTATTAATATTGTATTTATTAAATCAAAGAAATTTTAAATATTATTTTTCGTGCAAACACATGGTGGGCACCTATGTGTTGACTAGTATTTTTCAAAAAGATTAAAAAAATATTTAATTTTTTTCTCTTTATATAGTTAAGAGATATTTTGCATGCATTTAATATTTTAATTTAGAAAAATTAGAATCAATTAAATATGTTTTAAATTATGTAGCTTGCATGTGAAGTTTTGTATTGGACAAAGGGAAGTTGACTAGTATTTTTTAGAAAACACTTGTAGATCCAAGGTCTTTAAATCAAATCTCAATCCCAACATATTTTTAGATCAAGATTAATTAATTTATTTTAAAATAATTAATTAAAAAGTTTGGTTATTAGTCATGTAAAATCTCATGTGTGAAGTTTACGACACTTTCGATACCCTTGAATTATCATATTTTTTGTCAAAGATGGTCATGTGACTGGTCAATCTTTAGATTTTTTTCATATTTTAGATATATTGGTATAGTCTTTTATTTGATTTGAAGCCTTCTTACATGACTTTTAATGTATAAATTATCTTACGACACTTATAATTTTTGCCCTTGTTATGGTTCTTTATAATTTTTAAATTGTTTTGCAATTAACTAAGTGGTTAGTATTGTTTATTCACTAGAATATTTATTTTTATTATAAAATTAAGTATAAGACATGTTAAAAAGTTTGTTTTTTTAATATTTTTTGTGTCAATTTAGTATAAAATGTAAATGTGTAGTGTCAACTTTAAAAGAAAAAAGACATCTTCATAACTCAAATTATAATATGAGTTATTCTTAATAAGATATATAATGTTTGGCTAACTTAGTATCAGATTATTAGTGAATTACTGTATGTGCATCACATAACATATTTGTTAAATTTAACATGCTTGATTGTAAGCCTACATCTATTCTTATTGAAGTTAATGTTAAGTTTGATCCAAAACTTGTATGATAAAGCTGACCCATCTCTACAGATATCTTATTGGTAGTTTAATTTATCTAACCATTATTATGATAGATATTTCATATGATGTGATTTTTGCTTCCAAATTCATGCAAGATCCATACTTGGATCATTAGAAATTAGTAAAATAGATACTATGATATGTGTGTGTGTGTGTGTGTGTGTGTGTGTGTGTGTGTGTGTGTGTTAATTTATTTGGTTATTGTGATGTTAATCACACTATGATGAATTTACTCCTAGATATGTGTTTATATTTGGTGAATGTGTTATCACTTAGAGCACTTCATGTGGAAGTTGTTAAAGAAGTATTGTGGATATAAAGGATGATAGAAAAAAATTATGTGAAAGTTCTTCATTTGTACCAACATTCTTAGTGATAGTCAAAATTGTATAGTTTTGATAAAAAATCTAATGTATGAACCAACGAACTAAAGCCTATTGAAGTTCATTCAATATTGGGCCTATCAAAATTTTCATTGAGGGGGAGTGTGTATGACAATGTCACTTTTTAAAAGCCATATGGGTGGTGTGTTTCCTTCTATCTCTTTATACTTCTTCTCATTGTAAATTATTATAATATATAACTTTATGTGATTTTGGTAAGATTCATATGAAAGTGTACATTGTACCCAATACATAATAGTATGAAAGTCTTTATGTTATAAAAGACTCTGATATGCTTAGTTGATTATTCATGAAAAATTATGAGATGTATTCTCATTGTGGGATGTAGTCTCACGATAATGCTAGCCTGAACTTACTCTGAGTGGTTTAGGGTAACATAGTGTAATTCCTTTAAAGGTGCCTATGGGGACATAGTGTAAAATATTTGAGTATCTATAGTTGTATAGTATAATTCCTTTAAAGGTGAATATGTGATTGTGATTACATAGTGTAATAAATTTAGGTATCTATAGTTAAATAGTACAATACCTTTGGGTGACTATGTTTACATAGGATAATTACTTTAAAGGTAACTATGGCATGATGAAGGATGTTTTTTTCAATTATTACCTCCTAAAACTCATCATATGGATGGTTCGTGGAGTGTAAGTTCATTATGTTGTTACCTCTTAAAACTCATCATGTGGATGGTTCATAAAGTATAATTTCAATGTCATAAATGTGATTATGGCATGTATCTCTATTTAACATTAAGGGGAAGTATTAGAACAATTAATAATTAAATAGTGTTATTTTTGTGCCCTAAATATATTAAATTGCATTAGTTAAATAATAATATATTTTATTATTTATCATGAATTCATTTGTGTAAATAAATAATAAATAATATTATATGACCTTTGGAGAGGTTAGACCCATTAATGTAATAGTTGTAAAATATCACATTATAAAGATTAGATTACCTTGCTTATATAATAAAGAGTTTATATTATAATATACAATAAAAAAAATTGAGATAAATGAGAAAATGTGGAGAACACATTTCCAAGTTATGTGAAGATTAATTGAGAAGAAGTAAGAAGAAAGATTGTATTGGGTACTTGTTAGTTTCTCATAATATGAATAATATTTGTGAATTTTTTACGTCTTGGAGGTTTTTCCATGTATATCATATGTTGGTTTCATGTATGCCTTTGATCTTAATCTCATATCTAGATTCATTACTCATATGCATTAATTTGCTTAATTTATCATATACGCCACATGGTAAAAATATAATAAATTTTTAGCACATGAGTAATATGCCCTATAAGGAAAAAATGGATGTAGTAGAGCACAAATGTAATATGTTATATATGAACGTAAAATATATAAATAGTGTGATATCAACATAATATACTCCATATGAAGAAACATATAATAAAATTAATCCCTGTAACAAGATATGTCTATGTAAAACATACTTGTATGAGTTATTTCCCTAAATAAATACATGAAAAAAATCATGACAATATAGGGAAGTAATAAAGCTTTGTGCATGATATAGATCATAGCACCATAGAAAATAGTAAACACTTGGTAATAAGAATTAGGACAAATTTAATTATCCACATATATGACTAAGCACATATCAATCACTATAAATATTGGAAGCCTGGTAAGAAAATGGAAGGTGTATAAGATAATAAAATCATAGAACACAGAGTAGGAAAGCCACACATGTTGAAGACATGTCAAATACATAGTAGACAAAGAAATCAAGGAATGTATACTAAACATATAGTAAGCACATGAAAAATAAGGAAGACATAATGAAAATATATCAAGCATATTAAATACATACTCATCATTAAGTGATCAAGGAAACTATGTATCCTAACACAAAGTATGTAAAGTAACTATATAAAAAACATAAGGAAAACAAAGAAACTATATAACCAAGCACTAAGAAATAAAATTAACCATGAAATTGTTGGTATAGTAAGAAAATTAACTATATAACCAAATATAAAGAAAGCACTAGAGATAATAAGCATAACAATCCTTCATATATGAAATCACTAAGCATATAATAACACATCCAATAGGTTAGAGAATATAATATCAAATAAAATTCCAATATAATAATGAATAATCAATGCATATATAACTTAAAATGTAACTAGGATATACCCCCATAATGCTCCCAAACTTTCCCCTGAGCGAACATAGGATGTGCCCCCAATTTACTGTGAATCCATAATCATGAGATTATGCTTGTTGCTAATAAATCCTAAATTTGCCTCGACAGTATCATTAGAAGAATAATCAATGTGTATATAACTCAAAATGTAACTAGGATATACTCCCATAATGCTCCCAAAATTTCCCCTGAGTGAACATTTGATGTTCCCCCAATTTACTGTGAATCCATAATCATGAGATTATGCTTATTGCTTATAAATCCTAAATTTGCCTCGACAGTATCATTAGTAGAATTTATATAAAAAATAGTTGCACTATAATCTCTTTTTAATCGGTAAACAATCATGATTGATGAAATTTATACTCTAACATAGTCATAGGATAAGCTTTTACAAATCACCATTCAACAAGATAAAGGAAAATGAATTTTAGAAGATGTAATAATAAATGAAATCATCGAATCGCTTAAAAACAAAGCAAGAGTTGAGAGAAAAAAAATTAAAAGGGTATCTTTAGTGATCCACAATTTCAATCAATATTTGTTGCATTTATATGCATGTTGCAAAAATAAACAACTTCTATGGTAGACAAGTAAGAAACTGGAGACTCAATTTGTTTCACATGGTATCACATAAATATTTACCATTTTGAGTATGAGAATTATTTTTGTAAAGTAGTATGGTCCATCTCACTACATAATATCTTCTTATTTCTTTTATCTTCTTTATGGTATCTTATTCGGTTGGATTATATCTTTCCATTTATCATATTAAATTTAGATTTAGATTTATCTTTGGTATTCTTTGAGGTGTTATATAACACTCCCCCTATTTTATTTATATTGTAAATTTTGAAGTTTATGAACTAATTTTAGACTTTTGTGGATATTAATATATACACTATATTAAACTGGTGTGTGTGTGTGTGTGTGTGTGTGTGTGTGTGTGTGTGTGTGTGTGTGTGTGTGTGTGTGTGTGTGTGTGTGTGTGTGTGTGTGTGTGTGTGTGAAGAGACATCAAACTCTTTTCACGTATATTGGGCTTGTGACATAGGTTAGATAGGCACCTTGAGATTGACATCTTTTATATAGATGTATTTAAGATATATATGTTAGTAGCATCTGTAGGTGTGTCATAGTCCTCCACTCCACATGTAATGGATTATAATTGAATGAATCACAGTTTGATATTTTTATATTATCATCAATTTTGATATCTCTTTATATATCACAAAATGGCTTGTAAAGAAATAAGTCTCACTAACAAAAATCAACCTATTTTTCTGATTCTCGCATAGGTATTGTAGTAAACATTAGGAAAGCTCTCACAATAGTTTTTGTACTCCTAGCCTCCCATTTATTATCTCACCTTTGCTTGGAATTATGTGACCATGATCTAGTTATCTTAATAATTGAAAAACTTCCCATTTCATAAGGTATGTTCATGTATCCATCAATGAAAGATTATAAGTGTTTGTCATTTTCTTGTTCTATATTTTGTGTCCCCAGTTTGAACACCTCATGTGAAACATTCAAAGTTACAAAAACTCTAATGCCTTCGACCAATGAAATCTCCAACAACATATGACATGTTTTTTATGTCCCAATGTCTCTTTAGATAAGGGTTTCAATTAGGAGTCTTTTATATGCTCTAGTTGCTAATTCATTAGGATTTTCAATGTTTGTAAGATGCATTAACTTTTGATGATATGTTTTATAATTATTCTCAAATTTTGCTACATATTTGGAAATGTAATTGATTACCGCTTGTTTTGAAAGCATAGGTTGTCAATCTACATTTGCTCTTCACAATTTTAGTATGTTTTAGCTATGCATATTTACACAATCATCATTTCTTGTGGGCTCATATTTTTTATCTCTTGATTTTGGGTCTTAGAATAATTTTGATCCTCTGAGATTTAACGGCCAGGATACATTGTACCTATAAGAAATCATAAATTATTCTTAGTTTTTGTAAGCATATTATGTTATATTTTTATATAGAAAAAAATGATTGTTATGGTTCTTAGTTTCTATAAGCATATTAAGCTTATAAAGCAATAACTCTTATTAACTCTGATATCAATATTGAGGCACATATCTAACCATATTTCCTCTTTTCTTACATAGATAGGCACCCTATCTACACATTGTATGACGTTCTACATAATTGAACAACTCTTCATACTCATGATCGATATCCACTTATGCCAGTTGATGTGTATTTCAAAGACATAGATTTTGCATAAAAGTTTGTAATACCTATATTACATCATATATAAAATTTTATTTATACATAGGAGATAACTTAATTATTATGTAAAAATAGTTATGGAAAGGCTTGATATCATACCTGTATGTTTCATTAATGTGAATCTCCATGTAAATTCCATGCATGGACAATAGAATACAAGTATTTTTTAAGTATTTTGTAGATCATGATTATTTATCCAATCAAGGTTTTCCATGTTTGGTGCTCCCTCTAACCTATATGAACCCATGCACATGTGGTGAACCTCTATGTTGCCATCCATATCTAGACCAATGATCTTTCACTTTCATTCTTTTTTGCAGTATCTCCTTTCAAAAAATTGTATGTCGCATGTGCAAGTAGTATGCCACTATACGAGGATAGTCAATAATATTTTTTTGATGCCATTTTTTAGATTTTTGGGAATTTTTTGGTGGTATTCTTGGCATTAGTGCATGTTGATTGGGCCAATACATATTAGCTTCACTCAAAGTGAATAAAATTTTCAATGTTCCAATTTGATGCAACATGTCACTCAATTTTGCTCAAATTTTTGCCTAATAAGATCTTGTAATGTAGTACCAAAACACATAAAATGATCAGCTAGATGTGAATGGGGAATGTTGTCCATATGTTCACGTAATTCATTAATGGTGATTGGCATGTCTTGAAGACTCTTTTTCACAAACACTAGATCTAAATTTTGTGCATAATGTCTCATAATCAAGTTCATCATGTAATTAAAACTATAAATTTAAAAAACAAATAAAATATATTAAATGAAATTATTAACCCCACACACACACACACACACACACACACACATATATAATTAAATTATTAACACTTTTTACATACATTAATCGCTACATACCTTTTTTTACATGAGTAAATTTATCTTAAATTCATTGCGATTGTGGGTATTTAATATTTTTTATCATGTATTAATTCCCTCTTATAAATTAATATTTAGCATTATAAAAATTATAGAAAATACGTAAATTCTGTTACCATTTGTAAGAAAGGGACATGTGCTATTCACATATATTTTACATAGATGGGTGTTTAATTTTATAAGTATATTTTATCTGGCACTCTAATTCAATTCCACTTATCTGAGTTAACATAACTGATAACACCCCACCAAAATCTATGTTTTATGTATCAATGGATTGATCCAGCAAAATTTTGTCAATTCCAAAAAAAAACAACAATTATTCTGTGGATAGAAAGTTAAAAACTATGAATCTAATATTGTGGATTCCACCCAAAATAATATTTAAAAAATTACAAATTTTACAAACATAATATCCATTCTTTAAATTATATTGGATCCATAATTTTATTATTGGAGTAATTTTAAACATTAAGACACAAGGGTGAAAAAAGTAACAATTCTAATATTACGAAAATGTCCATGTCTCAAAATTATTTCAATAAGAAAAAATTAAAATTGTTGGAAATTATGTCATGATCTATTACAATTGCTAGGTTTACAAAATGGATAACAAAAATATAAAAAATATTCAAATAATAATTTTGCATTCAAAGTTTGAAAATATTTACACACACAGAATAATGAAAAATACGTTCTTTCAAAGAAAACTTTGTCCAAACTACAGTAAACAAATACCATCTAAACTTGAATTATGCCTCAAAAATCAACATGTTTGTTATTTATTCTCCTATCTATGTTGTTTATTTATTTGTATTTTTTTTGGTTGAATGTTTTCTCATATATATATATATTTTCAAATAATATGTTGGTTGATTATATATTTTTAAATGTGTCAGTTGATTATATCTTTTTTTTATTTATTGATATATCTATTTTTTTTAATTTTATTATTATGTTGGTCCATAAAAATAAAAGTGAACCACTCACACCATTACACTCTAACTATTATTGTACATTATACCTCTCAACATAATTAGATTTTAAAATTAATGTTACAACACCTTAGTCAATCATAAAAAAATGTAGTTTTTTCACCATCTTAACAACACTACAAACCACTCCGGGGCAATACTTATGAGACAGAATACGGGCCCAAAGCTGGTCCTGGCTGGTACACCACCTCCAATACAGCTTAGCCGCCAAAGCTTGACTAGAAAGAATAGCCGAGCGCAGTCCCAATCCACCATCCTTCTTAGGCCTACAAACTGTGTTCCAATTAACCAAGCTCCATTTCGAATTCCTGAGATTACTGCTCCAGAGAAACTGTCGCGATAGAGCATCATACTCCTTAAGGAAGAACACAGGAGCTACCTGGACCATGCTACGATATATAGGTAGAGCTTGAATCATGGATTGCAGAAGCGTCACCCTCCCAGCCATCGTGAGCCAACGATGGGTCCAGTGATTAATCCTCTGTTTCAGTTTGTCAATAACATTTTGCCAAAAATGTCTGGGTTGCCTGCCAACAGCTATGGGAATCCCCAGGTAGGTCATTGGGAGGTTCTGAGTCCGAAACCTAAAAATATCAGCAATCTTGCGCTGAATGGCCTCAGGGGTATTGAAAAAAAGATGGAGGATTTATGTTCATTTATCTTCTGACCCGAGGCCGCTACATACACATCCAAAGTACGCCAGAAAGCTTGCGCCTCCTTAGTCCGGGCCTTGCCAGCCAGGATGGTGTCATCCACAAACTGAAGGTGGGTCAACTGGGCTAATCCATTCCCCCACTGCCACCCCTGAATCACATTTTGAGCCGCCTGATACTTAATGAAGCACCCCAACCCCTCAGCAAGAATAATAAATAGATAAGGAGAAATCGAATCACCTTGACGGAGTCCTCTAGAGGCCCCAAATAATCTGGAAGGCTCTCCATTAATGAGGACTGAGTACGATGGCGAAGTAACACAACTCAAAACCCATTTTACCCAGTCCTGCCCAAAGCCATAAGCAAGAAGAATTTTTTGCAAAAAGCCCCATTCAGCTCTGTCATAAGCTTTGGATAAGTCAAGTTTTATGATCATCGCCCTCTCCTGTGAAGAATTCATGGAGTGGATTGCTTCCAAAGCAATCACCATGCCATCCAAAATTTGCCTCCCGGCTATAAAGCCCCCTTGTTCTTCAGAGATGATCAAGGGCAGCCAAACTTTGATTCTCTCAGCAATGAGTTTGGTAATGATTTTGTAGATCGTGTTACAAAGAGCTATAGGTCTGAATTGGTCTAGCTTATTGACCTGTTTCTCTTTCAGAATCAACACCAAGAATGTAGCATTAAAGGCTCTAAGCATTTCCTTGTTGAGGTAGGATTCATGTACAACATCAAGCAAGTCTTGGCTAATAATACTCCAAAATTCTTGATAAAAATCAGCTAGAAAGCCATCCGTACCTGGAGCTTTGCCTCTACGCATGCTAAACACAACTCTCTCAACTTCAGCCAACTCAATTGGTTTCATAAGGTCTTCATTCATCCTTGGCGTGATAAGAGGGGGAATGCAGGCCAAGATCTCTTTCTCCTCATTATCAGCGATCTGTGGAGCGCCAGAGAGGAGCTCAGAATAAAAACCAACCTCTTCCTTCGATATATCAAAAGATGAAGTAATATGGGTACCATTCGAAGCATCCAGAGAAATTATGAAGTTCTTATTATGCCTTGCCTGGACTGACTTATGGAAAAAGCCAGTGTTCCTGTCCCCCTCCTGAAGCTAGTCATTACGAGCTTTCTGTTTCCAGGATGCCGCTTGAGGGGAGAGGATATATGGTGTGGAACACTCTTAAACTTGGAGCTCAGTTGGTACAGCCCAGTCTTTTCTAGATTTGTAACAGAGGTTCATAAGCGTTGTTATGGGAAGACTCTTGGAATGGAGCTCCACCTATCCAGATTTCGCATCCCAACCTGCAGCCATTGTGTGAGGCCTTTCTCAATGCTGGTTGGACCACTGTTGAGAATTACAAAGAAGCTTACAATTTGGGACCCATTATCACCTTTAGATGGAAGACTGAGACTGAGTGGCCGCCGAGAGGGACGGAGGAGCTCCGGCAAGAGCTGGCTCTTATCCTGGCTGGAAGAAGATGCAGCTCCCTCTTAGAATGTGATACTCTGGCATGGGGGGGGTGAAGCTAATGGTCATTACTCGGTCTCTTCGAGATATCAGGCTCTCACTAAGAATTGTTTTAGGGATGTTGATTTTGCTTGGGGTCAGAGAATCTGGAATTCAGCTGCCTGGCCGAAATGTACTTTTTTCTCTGGATTCTCACCTACAGCCGCTACCTTGCGTGGGAAAATTTGTGTAGAAGAGGTTATCAGGGGCCGTCAATGTGTGTCCTCTACAGGAACAGTGAGGAGAATATAGAGCACCTGTTCTTTTAATGTTCCTTTGCCAAGAACCTCTGGCATCTGTGGTGGACGGCTTGGGGCTGCTCCTGTAGGCATGTTTCTTCCTTAACTGAGTTTTGGCAACGCCTGGGCTATCCCCCTACCAAAACACCCATTCTACAGACCGCATGGGCTATTGGGCCTGCATTTATTTTATGGAATATCTAGATTGAGCGTAATGGACGTGTTTTTAGAGAGGCCTGCGCTGGTGTTAGGAAAGTGTGGCTAAAAAGTCTCAGTGCTTTGCAAGAAACACTTCTTGCAAACTGTGGCAGGTCGCAGGACTCAGACCCGGCTACAAAGGTCATCCTAAGCCGCCTCTCCCCTGCTACGCCTGGTGTGGACGCCCCTGTTTTCAGTTGCGTCCCACACACAGAGCACGCTAGCTACTGCACCCAATATGCCACGCTGGAAGATGGACGCGGCCTGTAGAGGGGCGCATAAAGATTAATGTGGACGGCTCTTCCAAGGGCAATCCTAGACTGGCCGGGATTGGGGACATGGGCAGAGATTACAAGGGGGAGCTCTATTTTTTATTTTCCATTCATAAAGGCCATTTCACCAATAACCTGATGGAGGCGCTTGCGATTCTAGAAGCGATCCATTTTTGTTGTAAGCTTGGGTATCTCAGCGTTCTTTGCGAATCTGATTCGCAAGTGCTTATTAACCTATTGAATAATGACAAAACTGCTGGTGTGGATTGGCAGCTAGCTGCGGTGATTAGACAGATTCGGCAAATAAGTGCCTCTTTTGAGTTTATCTCGTTTAATCATATTCCCCACGAGTGGAATTGTGTTGCTGATGGTTTGGCCAAATGGGCTTCGAAAAATGGATCGGAGTGGTGTATCTAGGATCGGCAGATGCTGACTGCTAGATTAACCCCTATTCTGGCTCAACTTCTTGAGCAGGACTTGGGTATGTAATTGCATGATGTTTAGTTTCTTTCAATAAATTTTTACCCCTTTTAGTTGCAACAACACTACAAACGAATTACATGAATTAATCACTCATATTGATCCCCTAACTCTTAGGTTAGTGAGAAATAATCATTCATATTAATTCCCTAATTCCTAACAAAACTAACTAGAAAGAATGTATATATATACATATATATATATATATACATATATATATATATATACATATATATATATATATATATATATATATATAACTATCTAGGTTCTTCGCACATGTAGAAATTAATATTAAATAATGCATGAAGGAAACTAAATTCAGTTTATTTTTCTAAAAATCGTTAATTAAGGAAAAGACACCCATATTTCAATAAATAAAAAGAATATAGTAGTTTTTTTAAAAATTATTTAAAAAAATTATGATAACTCTACTACAAAATTTGAAGCCAACTCATGTTAAAAAATATTAAATTTATTCCATCAATAATACAATGTACGATGTTAAACAATAGAGCTAATATATATATATATATATATATATATATATATATATATATATATAATTTATGTTAGTTGTAAATTATTGTATTTATAATTTACAAATAATCTAATAAACATCTGATAATGTACAATTTATATCCAAATAATACTAAAATTGTTATAATAAGGTGTTTTAACCCTTTTTGGATATGTGTGAGGAGTTAAAGGGTAGCATAACCTATACATAAGGATGAATAAAATTATTCTAGAGCAATTCAATTAATTATAAATTCAAATAAATCAATATTCTAAATTAAAATATCAAGTTATAATAAATATATAAAGTACACTCAAAATAATAGTTTGATCACATAAACACGAAGAAGAGATAAAACTTAGTTTATCTACAAATGCACATGTAGATCTGAGAAGTACATAAGTAGAAACAAGTAGGGTTAAGATCATGATCTTATTTTCAGAATCTATAAATATTATTTTTGGAGGCTTAGACACTTGTATCAGCCCTGGGACACTTGTGTTAACGATTATGGCATGATCTCAATGTAAATGTCTTATACAGAATATGCATTTATTGTGAAGTGACCACCTTGAGCCTTTTTGGTTTTTTTGAAGCTGTTGTAGGATCTTATACTAGAAAATTAACACATGCAGATCATGCAATGAATAATGGAGATCCGAACACAATAGATTATTTTCAACACACAATAATAATATTCTATTCTCTGATTAATTAAATGATCAAAACATTCGAGAATTTACAAATATATAAGAATAGTATTCCTATAATCTCTCCTCTAATTCCTCTCACACCTAAATCCTATAATTAATAAAACCACTAAGTATGATATATCATTATAACTATTAACAATATGTCAACAATATAATATTCTATCATAATACAAACTTATTGTATTAACCATACGGTTATAACACCATGTAACTAATATTTATCTCTCGATAAATTAACCAGTTACTATTTAACTCTCCATAAATACCTATTTTCACACAATGTGAAAACTAATCCCAACATTCCTCTCCATACTTTTTACATGGTACAATATATCTTATTTTCTTATTGTAGTGTGTTACATCTCCGTGTGCTCATGATCTTTTTGCATACATGTGCCATCACACATCTTTTCCTTCACACTCATCTACAATTGGTTTTTCAGGTTCACCAATAACATTCCAAAATGGTTTTCACAGGTTCACCAATAACCTTACAGAATGATTTTCTCAAGTTCACCACTAACCTTACAGAATGGTTTTCTCAAGTTTACCACTAACCTTATAACATAGTTTTTACAGGTTTACTACTAACCTTTCATCATGATTGTTATAATTCTTTTTAGATCAATATTCTCTAATGTTGATATACAAAAGAGTTACATGGAAATATTAGTCACAAGTGAATATGTACAACTATTTATTTTTCACACTACTGAAAATAAAAGTAACTACGACACTAAAATAACTAAAATACACATCATACTAAAATGTAATACACACCACACAAAATGTCACAACATCATTGGTATGGCCATGTCATTGGCAACTGATAGAGGTCACTGAAAGACATCCTTCCTTTGTGTATCCTCTATCCTCCAATATCTTCACTACTTAGTTGGTAAATATTTATTCTTTAGGTCTCAGGTTTAGTATCAACCTCATACCCATCTTCAAGAATTTTTCAAATTTTATTATCTTGAAATTACATAAATTTGATGTCGTGTTCAAGTGATAATGTATCTTTATGCTTTTGAATATTTTTTGACATTTTTACAATATTATAAAACACTTTACAAAAAATGACTCTCAAGTGACATTAACCTAATTCACCTAAATGATAATGACTCAAAAAAGGACTTTAACAAAACTAAATATACTCTTAAAAGACAAAATGACTCTTTTTATGTATTTTGACAATTTTGACATAAGGACAACTTTGACACTTTCAATTTTTGACAAAATATAGAATATTAAAATACTAAATGTTTATATTTTTTATTTTAAAAAAATAAACGACTCTTAACTCTTGACTCTATCAATATGTTGGACATACATCATATACTTCTATGACATAAGAAAAGACTTAATGAATTAATTTTGACTCTTTATTAAATAAAATTGACTATAATGAACCACTCAATTAATAAATTATAATGGCATATATGACCTAAATTATACATTGACACAATTTAAACCTAAGACACTTTTTACAAAATACTTAAAGATATAGACTTTTTAACACATAAACCTTTACTGAAATAAGACTATTAAAAAACTAAATAAAGACACTTTGAAACCCATACCAAGAGATTTGAAATCTATAGAATGGAATGATGAAAAGAGATTTTCTTATGCTTGAGTCAAATGTAGACATGTACGTGGGCAAACAGGAGGTATCTTCCAATTCTGGGATGCCTTTACAAATTATAACTGAAAATAAAAATGTGTGGGTACCAGTACTGTTATATGTCATCAAGCAAGGAGATCTTTTCATTTATTTTCATCGATGTAGGAAACATTTGAGATTTGATCCATACCATTGTTCACAATGTTGAGTCAAATGTAATGGATTTGAGTTGGTATCCAACTTATAGGGATCATATGAATAGCGTAAAAGTTATTTGGTGCACAGGTCTGAATGGATGTTAAGACTTAGGATTGTTGGCAGCTTCCATGACAACACAATAATTGTGAGTTGAGGCTTTTTGACTGGCATATTTGTCAAATTATAAGAAAAACCATGGAAACCAAGTGCACAACACCACTTGAATACTTTGAGTTTGAATGAAATTTGCAAAGAGTTGGAATGATGCACAACAATATGATGTGGGCTTGCATGTATGGAATCCTTGTTAAGATACTTCGTTCTACCATCCATAGCTATAGATGTTCACATAGTAAGATAATTTTCTAAAGTATATATCATATTAACATAAGAGAATTATTTCCATCCATCGGGGAAATTCCAATAATCAACATAATTTCCCCTTTAGACATCATCAATGATTCATTACATTAAACTCCCGCTCTAATACCAAATGAAGATGTTGCAGGATCTTATACCAAAAAATTAACACATGCAGATCATGTAATGAATCAACTCATGCAATGAATAATGGAGATCCAAACACATTAGATTATTTTCAACACATAATAATAATATTATATTCTCTGATTAATTAAATGATCAAATCATTTGGGACTTTACAAATATATAGGAGTATTATTCTTATAATCTCTCCTCTAATTTCTCTCACACCTAAATCCTATAATTAAGAAAACCACTAAATATGATATATTATTATAACTATTAACAATATATCAACAATATAATATTCTATCGTAATACAAACTTATCATATTAACCATACAGTTATAACCACCCTATAGCTAATATTTTCCTCTCAGTAAATTAACTAGTTACTATTTACCTCTTCGTAAATACCTATTTTCACACAATGTGAAAACTAATCCCAATATTTTTGTCATATTTATGCTAGTGTATTTTATTTGTGCACACATGCCATTGGTTTTTATGTATGGATCAAACCTTAGCTCTTCACTTTAGGTCTTTGTACCTTGTCAAAAATGGGTTAGTGGGCTCACGGTGTCTAGCTAACCCTAAGGACCCATCTATCAATAAATGTTGCCTATATAGCCAATAATATAAGGAGGGCTTCAGACATGTATTTCTCCCCTAAGGGTTGGATTATGTGCACAAAAAGATGAAATATACTATATGCAAGGGAATTTAATGATCTAGAGTGTAACTTTACAAATATTGATCATGGGTTATTCTTTGAATGCTTAAAACATGTAATATGACTACTCCTTTGATTGATATAAAAATATGAAATAATAAGATAGTATAGCTCAATTTTGTAATCGATTGAATGAACTTGAATAGGTGCTTGCTTGGTATTTTATAGATGGATAATGAGTAGGCTTAGATTTATATCTATACCACACATTTTTTTTAAAATATCATGGTAGGGTTCAATAATACAATTGGGATGACCCATAAGATTCAAAATATTTTAAAATTAGATGAATTTTGAGGATTGGACACTTGATAAGAATCTGCATCCTGTGTGGGACGTAAGTGTTTGTCAGGCTAAGAAATTATTAAGGATCTAAAACTATTAGTGAAGGATAAATATCAAGTTTTAAGCTTTTTATTTAGTAAAGGTGTATCTCATCATAAATTATTGGGTTAGCCCATAATATAAACAATTAGGCATAGTGAGATATCAAATGTGTGCCTTTCGGTAGTAGGGAGGTCTAGAATTGAAGGGTAGAGCCTTGATATGTATTTGTCAAGCATACAAGACTAAGATGCTATATAAATCAAATTTTAGTATCTATAGAAGGTACAGTGATTATGAGAAAGTGTAAAGTATGATATATCATCAATAATTAATTGAATTCACTTATATAAATCACACTACGAACCCCACCAACAATATGTTCATGATATATATAAATACATTTACATCAAAACCAACATGCCTTTAATGAAACCATCTACCATAATCCATGTATATCAATTATCAAGTTAAATTTATAATATTTATAATGTAATAAAGTACAAAAATCATGATTCAAAGTCCATATGAAATTCCATCATACTAAACAAATATAGAGAGCGTTATCAAGATGATTTTTTCCAATCATAAAATATTATGGTTCCCTCACTCACCTTTTTAAACTAGGATTGGTCTTACCTTTAAATGAGGGCATTATATATGAAGAGCCATAAAAAACCAAGTAGATAACCATATGCCTAAAAAAATATTATCACCATCATTAATGTAGTCAACAACCATGCAAAACTATAAAACACAAAATCATGTATTATCTCCATCCTCAGGTAACCAATAATAACCATGATAAACCAAATAACTTGTATATATAAAAATAAGTGATTAATCAAATCATGGTTTAGCAAAAAATGTAACAAGATAATAAACACAAAACTTTTTTTTATATCTACCCAAGTGAAATTGGGTTTGAATAAATCATCTAGGTATACCCATAATATTTTGATGTAATCTAGGATAAGGGGTCTAATTAATGGAAACATGTTCATTGTATCCTAACACTCAAACACACACTTATACATGATACTGAAACCAAAACATGTGCTTTTATTCATATTGAGTAATTACAAATAATACACACACATTTTCTCACTCTCCCTATGACTACAATATAAGGACACAATGATACATAATCCTATTTTGGACTGAACATTGATCTCTACTCCTATAAACTTCCCCTAAAAAATCAACACTATCTTAGAAGATCTCCTTCAACTTTAGTTTTTCTTAAACAAGCCCATCCCTCCTCTTTTGTGTCTCATGATATGACTCTTCGGATTCTTTTTTATCTTTAAAATCCTCTAAATGGGATTTGTGTCTTTTTAGGTTGTTATTGGGTGAAGTTACCACCATAGGTGAAACTACTGCTTCTTGAGAGTAGTGGTGATGTAACCACCATATAATGTAGGCCTGCATTAACCAATTTTTTATCATAAAACATAGGTAACTTTATCTCATTACAAGAAATCCTCACCTTCTCTCTCCCTGAACATGTTGAAGTGTGATTAATTCTAAGGTGGATGTATTTGACTATTCTAAACACACAATATGGAAGATATATTTTTATGTGATAAAAGATTTATTGAATAATAATATGATTATGCATTAGAGACCTAGAGGGAGAGTTTGTGAGCATAGTTCTTACAATTTTGGGTTAGGTGTTAGAACCACCCTTTGGGATTTTGATATAAATCCATGTCATTTCCTTCGAAATGAGATGTAGCACTTATTTTCCAACCAATTTTTTGGACTTCAACCCATACTCTTTTGCCAATGTCATTCCTTGATACCTTGTCTCAACCCCCTAAAACATTAGGTTGATCTTCCCCACCACACATGTGCACTTTCTCCCTCATCTTTATTATATGTCTATGAGTTCACATCGATATTGACCACTCCATATTCCTCTTAATTTTTGTATACAACTCTTCAATCTCATTTATCTCCACCCTAGGTAAGTGAGAACCTCCTTCCACTTTATCCAACAACACATGTTCAACAAAATGAATTAGAAGATTATTATTGTGCTCATCCTCATCCTCTTTTCCCTTCGAGGTATTTAGGATGTATATTTACTCATTATTCTTAACACCCATAGTGTTATCTCTCCCATATTACATCATATTCCTATAAAATTTTCATGGCATTCCATATAGTGTGTGATATGAATAATATATATAATATACCAAGATATTTTCAAAACATATCTCAAGACTTCATCCATATCCTTATCAAGCTCAAGAGTGGGAAGAAGGATGTATATGATGGTAGAATTATAAGGATGGCTTAGGATGTCTAGGTTTGAATGGAGTTGGCCTACCCCCAAGTGTAGGGCACTTGTATGAAAAGTATTTACACGTGATTCCAGAAACTAGTTTTGATCATGGTACTTGTCCAAGGCAACATAAAAATGGGTTTCACCTTTAGAAGATTTTTTTTGTAGCATTGGATCCTTCAAGTATAGAATCACTTGAAATGCATGATATTCAAGGGTTCATCAAACTCATATCTATCTTTCATAACCAACATATATGCTTATGACCCAAACTTGATGATGATGACATAGGGACCTAACTAATTGGGCTCAAACTTGCCTTTCTTTTCATAGTTTAAATTGATTTTTATTTTAGGATGAGATCACAAATTTCAAACTTTCTACATTAGATACATTTTTTGTAGCTTATTCATATCCTATTTTGATATGCTTTCAAATTATTTAGCATATTGAGCCATTTTTCATCAAAAAGTTCCAGCTCCTGAAGCCACACAACTCTGTATGCATCATCACAATTAGATATTGTAGGGAGATGCACAAATAAGGTAGCTTGATCTTGATGGGTGATATGGATTCATCTCCAAATACAATGAAATAAGGTGTTGCCTCTGTGGATGTCCAAAAACTTGTACAATAAGCCCATAAGGTATGATATAGTTGAAGATGCCAAACCTGACCAATGTCATTGATAAAAAAAATTAGGATTTTTTTGGATGCTTTAAATTAGACATTACCTTGGATTTAATAGGATGTGGAGCACTTATATTTGAAATGAAATTGGTCACAAAAGGATTTGACTTATTTATTTTTAAATGACTTACCATTTTTAGTAATGATGGCTGAAGGGATACCATAACATCAAATGAGGTGATTAAGGATGAACTTGGATTTTTTTTTCAATTAGATATGCAAGGGGGATGTTTTATACCCACTTGGTAAAGTATTCAGTGTTTGTAATGATGTGTTTGTGGCAATTAGAGGAAGAGGGATATATATTCCCAATCAAATCGATCCCCCAAGTAGAGAAGGGCCATAGAGTTCTGATTATATATAATTCTTCGGAAGGAACATGGATGAGATCTCCATGCTTTTGATAGACTATAAATTTTATGATATTTGAAAAACATATTTTTTCATGGTACTCTAGTGGTATTTTATTTGAGTAGTTTCTTTTATATGACGATGTCACTAGTGTGTGCTTTATAGATTCCATTGTGAACCTCTTTGATTGCTAAGTTGGCTTCTTCCAAATTTAAATGTCTTAACAAAGTACCATCATAACCCCTCTAATAAAATGTGTTACCAAGGATATTGAAGAAAGATGCACATTTTATGATGGATTTTATTTTATGACGTGAAATATCAAGAGGGAAGATGTGTTCTTGGAGGTAAGTGTAAATGTCATGATACCAAGAGGAATTGGGACCAATAATCTCACACATCATTTCAGATTCTAGGACATCATATGTTAAAATCATTAGTTGTTCAATAAAAAAATGGAATTATTGGGTGTCGTTTTAAATATCAATGAGAGAACCAATGGTATCCATGGCATCTATAAATTTATTTCTTATACAAGGGATTTGTCAAATTTTATGTGCACAAAGTATTGCTTTAAGTTTTCAAACATTCTTTTATAAGGGACAAGTTTAATGTCTTTGGTCTAGTACTCATCATTGAATTTTTTTATTATGATTTCAAAGTCACCATATGCTGACACGTAATAAATTTTCTAATGTATTAATAGTTTTAGGCCTGATATGAGTGATTCATACTCAATGATGTTGTTAGTGCAAGGAAACCCAATTCTGAATGCTTTAGGAATGATATCACCATGTGGTATAAGGAACAAGATGTCTTCTCCAAAACCATGAGTGGTAAAGGATCCATAAAAATCAAATTTCCATTTAGGTGACTCATCAAGATATAAAATAATCTCATCCAAAAATTCAATGATCAAATGTTGATTATCTGATAGTGGTATTTATGCTAGATGATCTTCAACGACCTGTCCCTTTATGTATATTTTTTTATCTATGTAATCAATGTCAAACTCACTAAGTAACATGGCCCATTTTTCCATTTTAGTTGTGGGATCTGATTTTGATAGAATATACTAGGGTATATGCAGGATAATGGGGGACAAAAGGGGGGATTAAAGCAACACTTTTTTTTTTAAATAACAATAGTTGAATTTGGAGAAAATTTTATAGACACTTGTAAAAATAGTTTGATAATAATGTAAAAAAATATTAATTGTGGCATTCTAAATGTAGATTATAAATATATTATTTTTTAATACCCAAATGATAAAGTGTGAGATATTGATGTATTCCTGACAATGGCATGGTACTTTGTTTTGAAAACATAAGGAGACTACATGTATATAGACACTTTTTTTGAGTAAATGAATGAATTTTTGTATGAAAATTTGATAAAAGAAATGTAAAAGATTATTTAGAATATTTTATTATTATTATTATTATTATTATTATATATATTAAATTATTGTACAAGTCAAGAAAACTAGAAAATTGAAACTGTAAGTGTATAATTATATGCCACTACAATCAAATAACTACTCCTTTAGGATGTAGTAGTGGAAAATATTATTATGATGACCCTTGAGAGAATCATTCTAGATTGGTAGCACCTTATTATATAGGTTTCTATCCATTCTTTTAAATATCTAATAGTTAGATTCATTGGACCTCTAATATGAACAAATTACTTCACACTGACATACATGAATTTTCACACATTACACAAGAACCCAATGAGTTTGCTGCTCATTTCATTGCAAAGGTGAAGATAAAAACTTTATTCTTCTGCTATTTCCCCACACATGGGCCAAAGAGATTTGTGTGATATTTTACTTCTCTCTCTCAATGATGAAATTGGGGAGGACATTTGGAAATTACCCTACAAATACTATAAGAAACATTATAAAGTGCCTTAGGAATTGACCAAGGAGTAATAGATAGTTGTCACAAGACTTATGGGTGGAAAGAAAAATATTGTCACCCTCAATCAAAATAGTGGGGGTTAACAAAAAAATAACCAAAGTAACCATAAAAACCAAGGGTCCAGGGTTATATATCGAAACCACGACACCACTATTGATGACATTACAGATTAGGCCAAAAATAGTAATGTTTCCAATACAGATCAAAATCATATATAAGTAACAAAAACAAAAACAATGAAGATATAAATCAAAGAAACATAAACCCCATGCCTAGCATCCATGTTTTGGACTTCAATCATCCACCACCACCATGATAAAAACATTACCAAGGCCAAAAATAAAATTCAAATGCAAAATACCAAAGCTATCACATTAACTAAAATCAACCTTACTAGAGCAACACCCATAATCAAAATTTCAATCAAGGCTTTAAGTAAAATAATCAAAACTAAAGGCTGAGGGATTACGATCCCAACATCTATTTTTTATTCCATATGGTAGGTAGTTGGTCATGATACTTACACTTTTATGGAGTATAAAAAGTTCATTGAAAGACTTTCTGAGGATTACATATAATTATTTATAGTAATTTCTTGGGAAACACTAATGGCAGTTCTTAACCTTCCTGTATGGGTCCTATGGCACCTAGAAAAACCAATCTACACATATAAAAGAACACTTTTATAAACCACCAACCCCAACTAAACCAAATCACACTGTAAAAAAGGTCTTTCCACCCAACCCATACCAACTCTAACTCATGATGTATATGTGTCAACTTTTGAATATCTTAATGTCTCCACTCACCTTAGTCCTCAAGAAAAAATTGGATCAATTAGCTTTCTATAATTAGATGTTGATGAAGAAACAAACATAATTTTTCACACAAGGGAAATTCAACTAAAAACTCCACCTATAAAATATACACTAGAGGTTGAAACTTGAGGAATGCGCATACACATTGGAATTATGATCTTGTGACAAACCTCACAAGGATTTTTTTTCATATCTCGTTCATGGATTATCTCAAAATATTTCATGCCCATTACTTATCTCTCCTTGATGCCCTAAGTCTTGGTCATATATCCAATGTCACCCCACCTATTAAATCCCAAATCAATCGCATTAAACTAGATATGTACCTTCCTAGGAGATATTTCAAGAACACTAGGTGTTTCTTATATCTAATATTATTTCCTTCTAATGCTGACATGGCCAAGAGAGGATAACCTAATTTATAATTACATATGTGTATTTATAAAAACTATGTCAAAAGGTCAAGTGTTGATGATGGGGGTTTGATTAACATAGTATTGTTTTCTTTTCGTCAATAATTGGGGTACAATAAAACCAATTGTTCATCCACCAGTAACACCTTACAAGACTATGATAACCACATGTCTTCTTCTATTGGTACCATAATTTTTATTGTAATTTTGAGACCTAAAACCATGCTCATAGATTTTTATGTCATAGAAAATGATAATGATTACAACATGATTTTAGGAAGACCATGGGTTCATAAAATGAATTCCATCCCTTCAACCTTGTTTTAAGAAGTGAGATTTTTACACCTTGGGAAGGTTTAAGTCACCTAAGTGATCCCAAACTCTTTGACATACACTAGGATAATCTTAAGAGGAAACTTGGACTCCACATTGATTATCATCTTCCATGCAATAATGAAACAATAGTCCTTTTATGAAATAAAAATACCCTATTATAATCACCAAATGGGTGCTAAGGAAAAACATTGAAAATTTCAACCCCTAATTAGGTGAAAATGCAAATGAAAAATTGGTTGAAACCACATAAAAGATAATAAAAAAGGAGGATAAAAACCCATGGTAGCGATTGTATTGATAAAATTGAAGGTAAAGATTATCAAGGTCCTAGATAAGGACAGTCATATTGTGATTCCCTTTAAGCCACATGGGGTCAACACCTATGATCCCAAAAGATCTCTCGATTTGGAAGTTTTTGGTTTTGTAGCAAATATTTCAAACATATGTATGGTGGAAATATCTAAGGAGGAATAAAGATCTCCCTAAGGGTCTAATAATCCCCTTCAAAATATCAATGGATTCTCCATTATGATGGGGAGAAATGTCATTTGGGTATTGGGGTAGAGGTAATTCTAACCTCCCCTCAAGGAATAATCATGCCCTTTGGGTTCAAACTAGAGTTTGAATACACCAAAACTGGGGTTAACTATGAGGTTATATGTTCAAAACCTCAAAGTCTAGTGAGATTCACAGTTAGTTACCAATAAAGTTTATGAAGTGTATCAAATCAAAGTTGAGCACCTTTAACTTTACAAGAAGCTTGTATGTGAAATTACTAAGGATTTTTATCTTATTTCCATATAAATAATACCCAAAGTGGAAAACAAACTCATTGATTTGATAGTTTCCTTCTCTTCATGATTATTCCCTCATCAAAGAATACCAAAGTCTGAATTTGTTTTGTCCATGAGGTATGAACCTCTTATCTAAAAAACTCTAAGTGAATAAATCCTTGGTCATGTAGAAAAGGAAAACAAATCTCTTACCATGGAACTAATTGAGACCGATGAGAAAATTTTGGAAATTTTATGGGCTTACAACTACCTCCCCAAAACACATCACAAAAGTGGTTTTATCTCATTCCTCATCCTTCATCTTTCTTTGGGTTTGAATATTATAATTCTTAATTTAAAATTGAGGATGATGACTCTTCTGACGAATATTATCAGGGCTTCAAAGTAGACAATGAGACCTCATATCTCCCCTACCCCTTAATACTTTTAAGAAGGGATTTCCTCTCTAATTCGAGATAATATTAACATCAAAATTAGCATAGAATAACAACTCATGATCCTCAAGCTCATATCTTCTATCTCTCCTTAAAATATGAAGGATCATAAGAAGTTCCTAACATTTTTTTTGAAATATTTCACTTTCCTTACTCAGGTATGAAAGATGTTGATCCATAAGTATGGTTCACAACCTGGTTACCACACCAGATGTCAAACCCATCAAGAAGAATATGAGGCATTTAAAGTAAAAAATCACACTGATGGCTAAGAGGAAGTAATTGAAATCCTCAAGGTAAGGTTCAATAAGCATGAGGACTATGTTTTTTGGTTGTTGAACATCATTCTCATTCTAAAAAAGAATGGTAATATTATGACATATATCCAATTTAGATTTATTAATAAAGAATTTCCAAAATATAATTTTTCACTTCCTTTCATCGATATTATCATAGATGCTACAATCATATTTTAGTTTTTATCTCTTATGGATGGATTTTTGGGCTATAACCAAATTCATATTTTTGAAGAGGATCAAATTTAAACCTCTTTCATCATCCCATGGGGAAGATTTTATTATGTTATCATTCCTTTTAGCCTTAAAACCACCAACGTGACATATCAGAGGGACATGACCCATATTTTTCATGACCTCATTCATAATATCATAGAGGTCTATGTAGAAGATATTTTGGGAAATAATATAAAAAAGCATTGATCGTCTTAGATTTTTATGTATTATTCTCACTCTCCTCATAGAATATGGTGTCATGCTCAATCCAAAGAAAATTTTCATCGGCATCACTGACAATTTTTTTGGGTTACATCATTTCCAAACATGTGATTGATCCTACTAAAATCCATGCCCTTATTTAGTGTCTCCCCCTAAAAACTAATCAAGTATAAGGTCATTCTTGGGAAATTGGGTGAAATTTGAAGGTACATTAGTGATCTTATATACATAGTTAACCCCATAAATAACCTAATTAAAAAGGAGAGTGGTCTCCCCTGAACCCAAATTGTGAGAATGCATTTGAGTTAGTGAAACAATTTCTGATGTCACCACCTCCTCTCATGCCACCTATGTCCAATATACCTCTCATGCTTCACATTATAGATACTAAAGTGTCCCTTGCTTTCATGTTAACTCAATAGGACGATGACGATAGAGAAAGAGACATATGCTTTATTAGTTGAATTATTATTGACTATGAAATGAAACACACTCAAGTAGAGAAAGAATTAATGTTTGGACTTAGTGTTTTCCACCAATTGATTGAGATACTATGTTCTCAATCAATATATAAACGTCATCATGAAATCTCAGGCCCTCCATACCTTTCTGACCCTGCTAACTTTGCCCAAGAAGGATGGTTATTTTAAAACAAGTTTCTTCCATTTATTTTAAATTCTATTTGAATAATTAATCCTTCATTAGAGGTTGATGATAGAGCCTTAACTTATGTCCATTTACCAAGAGTTTCCTTTTGTTCCTATCAATTGGAAATAACTGAACTGATCTATTATCAAAAAATTTATCTACTTCATAAAGACCTAGCCATCTAGTATAGAGTTTACCTTTGAAATGTTGGTATTTTGAATCAAATAATAAGGCCTAATCTCCCTCATTTAATGTTCTTTCCTTGATGTGAATATCATATCATGCCTTCCTTTGATGTTGAATAAGTTTTGTTTGATGCAATGATTCTAGTCTCATCCCATCAAGTTCATTTAGTTGAAGAATAATATTTATTTTTGCTTCATCTAGATATATGTCTATATTCATTATTATTCTTAGTGTCTGTAATTGTTATTAATTAGCCTACGGGACCTAAAAAGACCTAAATAAACTTTCTAGAGGCTTTAGAGAAAAAATAGGGTACCCTACACAAGAAGGGTTACAGTCATGCATGAAGGAAACCCTTAAGCCTATAAGCCAAAATGAGGGGCATGTACATTTTTGACTTTGTCCATGATTTCCACTAGACTAATTCATGTTTTTAGAGGTAAATATGAGGTTTTTAAGTCATAAAAAGGCAAAGTAAGCCATTTAAGGGTCAAATTGAGTCTTAAGTAGTAGGCAGACCTATTGGCAAGGTCTAGGCCTAATGTTAAACAAGGGTAAGGTTTCATTACTAGTTCTAAATAAGATATTCCAAGGATAAAAACATGTTCATAGGATTAATATATAGGTGTTTGAACCATTTTTTTGTAATATAATCCATTTATAATCTATTTTGGGCTTGGAAACATTAAAAATCTTCATTAAATACACAAAATGGCTCAAATGGTCAAGATCAAATGCTCATAAATTTTAATGAACTAATGCATGGGACTTGAAGGTATTTAGAATATTTGGATAAGGTACTTGAGGATCACTTAGTTTAATTTGGAAGGAATTATAATGTGCCATCTTCATGAACAAACGATAAGAGGGCTAGTGATTTCAAAACCCTCTCAAACCCTGTTTTGTGACCTAATGGTAGAAATCTAGCCAAAAGTGCATCCAGATGAATGAATTTTACCATGAGAATAAAAGAGAAGTTGTTTCCAACTTCATGATGGTTAAATAAATGGAATTTTATTATACATAATCCATACAGATGATGCAATAAATAGGTTTTATTGATAATATTTTATGTTTTGTAGGTCCTAAAGATGACCATGAGATGTCAATCACTTTGGGAGGTAGCTTGGTACTTGAGCCAACACTCAATGCCATTTTAAAAACTTGTAAATACTCACAAGTGCCTCTTCTAGCTCTCTCTATTCAGCCTATCTAAACTGGCATCTAGAATGACATAGTGGACAAAGTGGAAACTCAAGTTTGGTGGCCTTTTATGATGTTTCTAATAAATCCAAGCATATGAAGTGTCCTAACACATGTGAAAAGACCCTTGGTATGGATTATATGGGGAATATTGAAAGATTTTAGTGCTAAGTGTCAAGGAATGCCTATTGGAGAATGATCATGGTTACAACATGATGATTAGCTTATGTAAGAGAACTTCGTGATGAAGGAAACTCCCAATGTAGGTGGAATCATATTTGTAACTCCCTCTCATCATCATACATGATAAATTTTTCCATAACCTACTTTGAAATGCTCAAAGAGGCTTATGATGAAGACAATTCACAAGAGAGAATGATGGAGAAGATTGTTATGCCACACTTGGAAGATGAGGCTAATTTGGGATGTGATCAAGTGTAATTCAATTTCATGACTCATCTTTCATTCCATTCACATGACTTGTAACTAATTTTCACCTTTGACACTTGTCCTTATGCCTCTTCAACTTATCTCTTCTCTTTATTCTTCTAAATTCTATAAATATGAGCCATTTTGGCTATTAGAAAGGAGTCCAACAGTTGGTATGGCAAATCCCTACCAAAATTGTACCTTGATTTGTACTAAGCTAACAAAAATCAATCTAGTTATACTCTAAGTCCATTTGCACTACGTGTTGAAGTGATCCATCTTGAATGTCAAGTATAGATTGAGTTCATCATGTTTTCATGTAATCCTTGAATGTGTTGCTGAAAATGACTTCTCTCCTAATAGGTTTCATTAAGTGTATGCTGCTATAATAGACTCTTGAAATGTGTATGAGTTTGGTAGTGTCATATCTGACCTTCCCTTCACTTATCTTCATTTGTTAAGATGTTATTTGCCTTCATGAGAAACACTAATACTAGGGAGCTCCATTGATGGTGTTGAGGCTAGCTTGGTTATCTTAGTTCATTATACAAATTCCAAGTGTATGAATGGAAGCAACTCTTGTTAGTTTATTTTATGTTAATGAGATCAACACACATTTTACGGACAAGCATGACATTATTATTTGGTAGGATGGTCTTGTGAGGTAAATGCATGAAAAAGCATACATAATCATGAAGCCTTAAATTCACAGATCTAAAAAATAGGTAGTTCATTCAAGCCTCAACATCGATCTGATA
The DNA here is from genome assembly GCA_037957365.1 of Torreya grandis. Taxonomy (NCBI): domain Eukaryota; kingdom Viridiplantae; phylum Streptophyta; class Pinopsida; order Cupressales; family Taxaceae; genus Torreya; species Torreya grandis. The sequence goes on along the minus strand of JARHVA010001721.1, from coordinate 2,107,789 downwards.
TATGCTAAGAGATATCTAAAAGACACAAGGTGGCAATCCCACCACAACATAAATGTAAGAACATAGGTACTAGTACTTAATAGTTTTTTGGATAACAATCAACACATATTAGATTCATGTTAAGATGGATCTTTGCTAGTATTGAGTGTGAAGTTTATCATCCTACAGAGTTAACCTCTTACCTACCAAAGGAAAGAAAGGTTAAATGAGAAATCCCAAAAATGTGGTCATTAATAATATGGAAAATTATCAACTAGTTTTTTAAGACTTCATTGCTAAATAAAAGAGTTAAGACAATGGAATGCAGGCCAATTCCCAAAAAATCATGGGTTCTACCTAATTTTCATTCACGTCTTTCCTTGCTAGATTTTATTTTGTTATCTCTCTACTCATTCTAAATTTAATGCTAGAATAAATTGTAAGGTGGCTAAATACTGAAGAAATCCAGCTTTAAATGGAGTTTATTTCAATCTTTATAATTGTATACATGTTTTATTGGTGTCTTTAGCAATGTTCTATGGGGACGTGTCCCCCCCCAAAAAAATCTCCACATTTTTGGGACAGGGTCATCCCCAGGACGTGGGGAATGTCAAGGGGACGTCCCCCTGCCACACCTCCACCACCGCATCAAACCGTTGTTGCCCCTGAGACATTTCCCTCTAAGAGGGGATGTCTCTAGGGCGTCCCTTCAAAAAGGGGGAATTTGGGGGACTCTGGGACATCCAGGGGATGCCCATACGTCCGTCGACCCCCCAATAAATGCACAGGTGTCACCCACATTGTTGGATGCCAAAAAGGCATTTCTTTTTAAAATTTAAAAAAAAATTCTATTTGTGAGCCCTCAAACCTAACCGTAATTTCTAATGGGTCCAACCCCCAGCCCCAAGGCCTCCCAAAAGCTTATAAAAAGCCCTATCCCTCTTATTCCAAATCACACAAAAACTTCATTGAGTGAAGTAGAGAGCTGAAAGTAGAGGCAACAAGCTAAGAGGGAGAAGTATTTAGTATTTTTGTTTTTGAACATTGTTGATACTTGGTTGAAATCATGAATCATCATTATGAAATTTTGAAAATTCTGAATTCGATATTTTGATTTTCATTCTCAATGTTCAATGTTCATTGGTTCAATGGTTCAAACTTGAAACTTCATTGTTAAAAAGTTAAAACTTAAATGTTAAATTGTTGATGTTGAATGCATTATAATTATTCCTTATACATATTTTTATAACTAATTTTTCAAGTACTATATGTATTTGTACCACTCACCTGCCGCCCCCCACCATCACGCACCCCCTCCTCCCCTCTCCGCCATCCCCAAACATAGGCCCCCCATCCCTTTTTCCCAAAAACCCAACCCCACATCCCTCGTTCCCCCCGTCAGGGACTTCTTGGAACTATGGTCTTTAGGTACCTAGAGGGTCTTGCCTCTTTTTAATGCATCCAAATGAGGATATATTTTGTTTGAATATCAATTTAATTTCAATGTTTGGAACGATGATATTTGTGTCTTGGCTCATTATGTTGACTGCACTAACTTTGATATTAGAAAACAACTTATACTCTAAATGCTTTGGATGTACTCGGATGATGGGAAGAATGCTACAGTACCTTTTTAGTGGCTATGCATTGATTATGATGCATTTTGAGGGTGAAAGAATTGTATCTAACATAGTAACTGGACTTGGAATTTACACCAAAACTCTAAAGAGACTCTCAAAATTAAAAAATGTATGAAAATATTGAAATGTTAAGAAAATGTAGATTTTTTCATTCTACGAAATTATTTCCATAGAGATCAAAACACTCACCTGATGTTTTTAAATCCTCGAGAAAAATGATATTCAACGTATTTGATATTTTTATACTTCTTTCATGTCTTTTCTTTTTCTTTCATATGTCCAATTTTATATATTTTTAACTATTAAATGTTATATGCTAGGTCATTATCCTTTTAAATCGAATTATGCCTTGGCTTTCCTCCATAAATTATAAAAATGTATGGTAAGTTTCACTTAACAAATGTATGTGCTCGACAAGCATTGAAAGGTACTATACTTAGAACTTAGAAAGGAAGAACTTGGGTTTTGTGCAAAGGGTTTGAAAACTCTCCTAAAGATTCTTCAAGTATGATTCATTAAGATTTTGATTTAAGGCATTGTGGATAGCTTGGAAAGTGTTTTAGTATTTTGGGCAGTAGTTGGTAAGTCTCCTCCATGGACTCGGTCAAGTTTGTAGAGGTTCATTGAGCCTTGGCAAGCCGAGGAAGACTTGCAGAGTCTTGTTGATTCTTGGCAAATTTTCCATGGGTTTGGCTCCATGAACCCTTTGGCTCACGTTGCATGGGTACTCCTAGGCAAATAATTAGATTTAAGAGTCTTCGCAAGCCTAGCAGAGTCCTATAACCATGCTATTTTCCCTGTTGATATGTATAGAATGTCTTTGTTGCCTTTTGGGACATTTGCTTTTCTAATAATAGATCTAGAGAATTACTTTGTACATCCAGAGGTTTTAAATTGTGCATCTAGGCAGCTTGATTGAATTAAAAATGCTAAAAGACTTGAATTTAGCTTTACAATAAGCCTGTCTTTTTGTACTTTCAGTGAGTTGCTAATGTCTTGTAAGTAAATGCAGTGTTCACCCTAATAATTTGTTGAATACAATGTTGCCAAAAAGTAGAACTTCACTATCATTTGTTTTAAATGCTTGAGGCTATATTAAAGTTCTTCCTTTGGATTAAGATTTAAAATATTTTGACATGGTAACATTTCATAATATTTTCTTGATTTTTCATTCTATTATGTTTCTATGTTATTTCTAGTCATTCTCATGCATGTAAGACTATCACACACATTATTATATTGCATACATAATTATAACAGGTTGTAAGATTATTTTTTCATCTTATCAACTACAAATGATAACTTTTTACTTGCTTTGAGTAGGTTATTCACAAGTCACGTATATGAAGGCCACTTTTTCTATCACTTCTAACTTTTTGGTCATACTAGATGCAATTTCATGGTTGTGGTAGTTGTGAATTTGTTAATTATCATTATGTCTCAGGCAATGTGTAGATTTGTGCTCTTGCTTTATCTATTATTCCCATGACCATTTCTGGCTGCCAGTAAGAGAGATTGATGCAAACAAAATATTATTGTGTACCTAGGTTCTAATAATGAAAGAACATTAGTAGTATGGCATCTATTGTTGTAGCTATTGGAAGTTTTCCTTTATATATTGGTAGTGAATTGTGGAAGATACTACATTTAATGGAGCCAATTTTTTTTTCCCATCGATAGCCTTCGAGTCTTGTTTGATGGATAAGTAGAAGTGTAAGAGGTTACTAAAATTCCCTTCATTGCCATTTATTGTCCTTTTCCCTAATATAACAAACAAATTGTTCACTTGTGCCTTTTTGTATTGGTTGATGCAATGCCTTGTGTTTCTTTTGTTGTTATTGGTTGGTAGTGTGGCCTTTTTTATGCATTACATTAGAATCTTTTACAAATTCATTATTTGCATCTTTTAGTGTTTTTGTATATCCATTCTCATTCTACATATGCAATTCTTTGATGCCTTTTATTTCCTCCTAAATATGAAATTTGTGGATGGATTTGTTAAATGACAAGTCAACCATGCTTGGAAGGATATATACCTGTATGGATAGATCATAGTACCATGATTTGATATGAGGATAATCTTGTGAGCAACACTTTGTTTCCCATAACTTCAATGGAACATCTAGAGAGTAATTATCCATTTATGTCCCAAAACCACATTGTTGTGAAGCACCCATGAATAGCAGGGTAATAACATGAAATTTATTTAACGATAGACTAGCTTATTTAATGCAATTCTATGTAGTCTTAGGGGCATGCAACTCACCATCTGGCATGCATTTTTAACTGCCTAGTAGGAAAGAGTTATACTTATAAACCATGGAAAACCTTATAGAGAAACATCATTTTAAAGATCAGTGCCATCTGCATCCCTTGCCACTCCTTATGTCTCCAAATTTTTGACATGTGGCACCGCTTCCACATCACAACTCTATGGGCACTAGACAATTTTTTTAGTGCCTTTGATCTCCATTAGCTAGGCATAGGTGAGATTAATATAACCATGTCTCTGGGACATGATGGGCTTTCATGCCATTCAATACTCTACCTCTCTTGTTTTCCATTACCCATGAAAAGACCTCTTATGATTCAAAGCACATACAAAACCTATTTATTTACACTACATAAAATATCTAGCATAGATTCTATGCCTTGTCTCATGGGTGGTAAATTAAAAAGCAAAGCCACACAATTGAGTTAAAAAATGCATCATATGGATGCATCTGTCTTAGAAGTTGCTTCTGTCAGAATCACATATGGATAATTAACACCTAAGTTGCCGCATTTGAATTCATGGAGGATAAAATTTGTAAAAAAATATCATTAAAAAAATCAGCTATAAAATTCGTGATTAAATTCATCTTAAAAACGTATTGATTTAATATATTTTAAATCTACATAATTAAAAAACATATTTAAAAAAATATATAGAATAAATTTAAAACTATTAAATAAATAAATAAACTATAAAATATAACTTATAATTTATAAATGACTATAGAATGAGAAACATAATAAATATTTGAATTGAGTGCTGATGACTCCCTAAAATTTATTGGTGGGCACCGACTCATGTGGCAAGTGTGACTGGCAGACAAGGGTGGTTTCTTGGATAACTTTTAAATCAATAGCAAGATTAGCAGTTAATAACTTTCTTTGACCTGACACAACGTCTACACATGAAATAAGAAATAAGAACTCTGGAATCCAGACCATTTTTATTAATTGCATGCATCTCTCTTAGGATGTCGTCACAATTTACAATTTATTGGTGATGAATAAATATTACCAACACTACGCAACATAACCACACAGTCTGGCTAAGACAGTGACTATGAGATTGTGAAAGGGACAAGTGGCCTGTTAAGTGCACGTGTTAAAGGAAGCCCCCATGTATGAGTTATTAAGTCATCGAAGACCATCATAAATATTACATAGTTGTTGAAAAAGGCCTATGAGCAGATAGAAACTTCTTTTACCCTGACATAGCAGCGACAAGTTAAATCCTGAATTTAAATGATTTTTTTTGGATGTTTTTGATTCAATGAATTCCACATTTTTTACAATAAATTCGTCGAATGCGGCAACTATGATCAGAACTTCCTTGTGGGACTAACATGAGGCATTAAACTATTGCACCATATAAAAGTACTCTTGCTTTTTTCTAATTTATCTTTCCATGTAATGTCCCTAAATGGGATAATTTAACAAAAAAAGGGGCTTTCCCTAAAATCCACAAATTTTGAAATTCTAAAATTAAAAATCAGCAAACCCTAATTTGTAATAAATGATCTAAAACCCTTACCAAACCCCAAGAAACCCTAGATGCCAATATGCAAGGGATGTGTAGATAATTTCCAACCACTTTTTAATCCAAAATCCCCCTAAATACTTGCAAATATAAGCAATTAATTGAAAATAGGAAAGATGTACCTTTTTGCCAATTTATTGAGGATCAAATGCTAATTTATGATAGTTGAAAAAATATGAATTTTATTTCAAATACAACTATTGTTCCTTGCTTATTTTTTGCTTCAAACCCTCGTCCAAAATATGCTCCATCTGCCAAAAATTAGGGAAAAATACCAGCAATCCCCTAGGGCATCCAAAATGGCCTGAAAGTCCTCCCAATCTAGTCGTCCAAGTCGCCAAGGTGCAAAAGAAATAGCTAAATATTTATTGGGCAAAATGCCACTTTTCACAAGTGAATTTGATCAAGAAAACCCTGTCAATAATTTAAATAATAATCTAAAAATTATTATTTAATATTCTAGCAAATTAGAGCCTTGAAACTTCATCAAAACTTCACCAAACTCCACGTTAATATTCAGGAAAATTAATAATAAATTTCAAAATATTAAATCGCTCAAATAGACCCCAAATAAAATCCCCAAACACTCTCACAAGCCTCCAAATCAAGTCGCTGCACTTGCAAAATTAGTACAAATAATAATCAAAATTATTATGCTCAAATGGATCTCAAATAGTCCACCAAACCCTCTCAAAGAAAATCACCCCACTCTAGGGCAAGTAACAAAACCTCCTTTAGCAAAGGTGGCGTCAAAAGACATCTTTATAGTATAATCAGCTCCAAAATTGTGAACACCTATTGGGCATGCTTCCCAATATCTTCTTCAAGCATGAAGAAATAATATCAAATTCAACATGTTTTTAATTGTGATCTTCACCTTGTATATGTACCTTCCAAAGGGGAGATAACCACCTTGGGGAGGTAAAATACCTCATAAGCCTCTCTTGCCAACTTTTTAGGATATCTTTTTCTTTCTTTGCTTTAGCTCTTAAGCCGACACTCCTATTTTTCAAATATAATATTAATTACTTGCCTTAATAAAATAGTAATTAAAATTAGTTTTAGGTAGTAAATTAATAATTAATTCAATTAAATACTTTAATGTTAAAAACCACTTTTATCAAATATTCTATTAATTAAATAATAATTGCCTTGTATGAGTAAATGATAAAAACCACATTTTGGTAATTAATAATTAACTAATAAAATATAACCCCAAAAGAATCCTTTAGTCTATGGGGAAATAGACTAAAGGTCTTCAATGCTTGCTCATACATGATGTAGAAATGGGGACATCACAGTCCTCCCTTCCCACAATTGCTTGATGGGAAATGTGTGTTTATCTTATTTCTGCTAAATGATGTAGAAATGTGTGTTGATCTCATTCTCATGTTCTTAGGAGAATGGGAATGATTGACCAACACTTTTTGATGGGAGGTGGAGGGGGATATTATAGGGTGGAGATCACTTTATAAGATGTCCATGCATTGCTTGGACTTCCTATAGATGAGATGTTAGTGATTTGTGATACCCCAGAGTTAGAGGATGAGAGATGAGCCTTAGCCTAGTGGGTGACATGTTCAGATAGGATCTACCTTGGGTTATATGTTAATTTATTTGATGTTTATCTTGTGGCTATTTTGGATATTTGGAAGGCCATGATAAGGCTTGTTACATCATGAGTGATGTGTCATAAGTTAGATGGCAAGGTACAAATGTATGTGATAGCCTTGTACTAGTATAGTTTGGATCAAGGTGCCTTATATGATCTTGGTTATGTCATTTGGGTCCAACTCATGCATGACATGTATGGGATGTTAACCTAGGGGTAGAAGTTGATGGATAATGTCTCTCTTTTGTACTGATTATGCCTCATGTTTCCTAAGGTCTTCTCATATATGCATATGTCATGATTTTCACATTCCCTCTTTCATTACAACATTTATAATATTTCCCCTTAAGAAATATTGCTTTGTTAACTTATCATTCCCTTTGTGAGTTATAGTGTAAGACCATGGATAGGAAGGTTCACCTCACAAATTACCATAACAAAAAATTTCCTTACTACCATTCACCTCATTGGTGTTCACCTTGTGAGTTGTAATGTAAGACCATGGACAGGACCAAACCCTCCTCACAAATTACCACATTCAAAACATATTTTAAATCATTCCCACAATTGTTTTCACCTCATTGGTGTTCCCTATGGGAGTTGCAGTGTAAGACCATATATAAGACCAGGGCCTCCTCACAAAATATTCCAATACCTAGTTCATATTGTAACGAAGTCACAATTAAATAAGATGCTTTAAATTTGAGATAATTTGTGTTAGATTATGATTTACATGTCATTAACATACTTCCCATCTTGATTTAGTATGTTTTATGCTTACTTCATAAGCACTTCACTTTTATCTTCTTATTTTATGATTACATGTATGTTTACAACCATTTTATTAAATTTCTCATACTTCCCATCTTGAATTAGTATGATTAATTTGATTCCCACTTACATTTTTTTTTCATACTTCCCATCTTGATTTAATATGATTGATTAACTTTATTGTTTGTTTGTTTTTATACCATTGGTTTTCATGTGTATTCCATTTTATTTCAAATTTGCATACTTTCCAATGTGATATGGTATGATTCTTATTTTTTTTAATTTGGTGCAAATATTTACATGGTTTGAAAACATTTGTTACCTTTTACTTTACCACTTTGGTTTATTATACTAATTCATCTTTTGTTTTTACACATTTCCCATCATGAGATAATGTGTATTACATTTGTTTTGATTAATTATACTTTTCCAAATCATTTTTGCCTTTTTATTTTTAACCATGCATGTGTGTCACATAATGCTTTAAAAAAAAACATACATCACATATTTCCCATACCAATCTAAGTATAACTCATAAGATCAATCAACTATATATATATATATATATATATATATATATATATATATATATATATATATATATATATATATCTTATGTTTATACCATACAAGTAAGAAATATAATAGCTACAACTCTAAGGTTGTGTTCCATCTTATCCATCATGTGGCCTAGCCACACTACCCATCGATGCTTATGATTGACCCCTCTGAATGGTGCATTGTAATGAGATAGTCCAGGATCTCAAGCTAGTGACTTAAACTTGTAGGTTGGCCATGTGAGCCTATACCTATCCAAGTTGGATAATAATCACCATGTGTGTAGCTTGCTCTTATGTTAAGGCTTGTCAAGCTTGAGCCTCTCTAGATTCTACCTGTACTAGTGGTCGTAACCCATCACCTCATGCCTACAACTATCGCATGGCCTCTCCCACTAGTCTAAACCAACTCGCATGATCTAGGGCAAATGAAACCATAGGATCAACCAAAGTGGTCGGGTCATAAGGTGATAACACCCCATCCAAAATATCATAATACATAACCAAAATTAGGGTTCCCCATTTGACATCCCCTATGGTAGTAGTATATGCAAAATCAAAGGCCAAATATACATTAGATATCATGTATATATATCTCAAATCATCTATTTATCATAAATAATGATGCAACTAGTGTTTTATATTAAAAACTTAAAACTAAATCAAAACATCTCACCAATGCTGATATCACCAACCATAGTCTCACCATTTACTCATCTACCAAGCACCTCCTTCGTCAGCTACCTTTGTACCAATGCAAAACCAAGATTCACCACTTAAAACTATCATGGTCCCCTCTTTGGTGTCCTCTCTATAGACCAACTGTGTCCTACTACTATTATAGGATCCCATTGTGCGATAGCCAGTACCTGTGTCTCCTCGCATTGATGGTGTCCCCATCTTTGAATAACTTATGGTAGTTGTTGTCACCTCTACTATGCTCCCACATATCTTGCATCTACATCGATGGTGTCATCTCCTTCAGACCTCACTACCTCCTAATCTTGTGTCTAACCAACCCATGGTCTAGCTCATTGAGGCCTAATCACCATTATCTCGATAGGTACCCTTATGCCTCCTTTCCCTCTTTGCTCTCTAATATGTCATGCCTAATAGGTAGGCACTACTAAAGGGGTCACTAAATGTGTAAGTCCCAACTATTTGGGTAAACGATCCATTGGATGAGGCTCCACCCATGAAGTGTAGTGGCCCATGATCTGCACAAGTGCCAAACCTATATCAATAGTGGCCCAAATTGACCATATAACAACTATGTGAGTGTATGACTACCATACAATCTACCCTCATGTGATAGTCTACAAAATAGAATATGGGGCATGGCTCACACTACATGGTCTTACATCTATTGAATAACCCAAGGTAGCCTATCATTGAATACATGAGGTAACCCAATCGATCGATACATAGGGAATATCTCATAGATCCATGTGCTCAGTAGAATGATAGAAGTCTAGTGACCATCAAAATACAAAGGATACCTGCTCATAATGAGCAAAAATTTGTATAGGCAAATAGGTGAGATACTAAGATCAACTCACAGAGTCTATATGAATAAGAAAAGAAAAATAGATCTACCTTCCCACAACATGTTCCCCATTCCTCAAGACCCCTTACAGAGCTATTAGTCTACTGCAAAGATTGGGTACTTGTATGAGAAAGTAGGTAGTACTTACATATTTTTTTAGTCTCCTATCCCAATCTACTAGCCTACCACATCCCAATGGACCTTGACTCTATCATGAGGCCAAATGTGGAGTTTAAGCTTCGATTAAAAAATGTATATGTGTTATGAATCACGTCTTTTGGTATGATTAGACTTTTTAATTTGTATGTTGCTTTTTTTAATCATTGGCTTTTGTTTAAATGATTTGGCTTTTAAAATTTTTATGGATTTTATGATTCCTCCTCCATATGAATTTGGAATAACCAACATGAGTGATAGAAGTGATACACACAAATAAACTTTAGACTTTGGTTTAAAGGAGACTAAGTGTCCAAATATACGACTAACTAAACACTTAGGCTAACCTATGAACTAGTTGCAATCTCAAATTTCAACTGTATGTATGCTTAGTATGTGAAAGCAAAATAAATTAATAAAGGGATATAAAAATAGATCAATAAATAGTAGTAGTACAATGAGAAGTCTTATTTGCTAACTAATCATATGGTAGAGAGAGATTACTAAGGGAATCAAGGTTTGTATAACCAAGTCATAATAATAATTATTTGATTTTTGAGTGAGATAAGATAACAAACAATCATTGTAAAAGAAAAAGAACCCATGAAATAAGTGAACTCATAAACAAAAGTGTGCATTCATGAAAATAATGATAAGAAGCCATAAGAAAGAAGAAAGTAAATGAAACCATACAAAACACGTAAAGCATAATATGATGATCCATATAAAATAGATAAGTGAAACCAAGTTTGACACATAGTCAAGTGTATAAGATATATAAAAATGGATCATAAATCCAATCCAAATCATAACATAGAACAATGTGAAAGAACACCATGTCGTGTTCATAAACATTGATATATTTGACCATAAATATTATCCATGACATTTGAAACATCTCTATAAAGTTGAATTTTGATGGTAGCTAGAGTCTCATCAATCTTCACATAAAGTTATGCAAAGACTTCCTTTCAAATTTATTAAATTGAAAATGTAGGTCTATCTGACGAAGAGTAATGTTCTTGAGAGATATTGTGCATATGATACTTAAGGAGAGGAATGGATGTTAGAATGGGAATATCATCTGCGGGGTGAGAAGGAGGTGCAACCTAGGAGAAGGAGGAGCCTGCTTGCATGTGCAACCTATTGAAGGAGGAATGACTGATATGGGTATCGATTGTGGGTATTCACAAAGGTGCTACTGGATAATGTGGTAGTGATCATTTTGATGTGTACCACACTAGTGCCAAAGATAATATATTTACCCATATTTAGGGATATACTTTGATAATAGCTTCAAAGGAGGTATGGCCTTATCTTTGGGCTGAGTAGTTACTAGATGTAATGTGTTGATATATTGCCTAAGTTTCTAATAATGAGTGGAAGAGTGGTTATATATCTCATGAAGGCAACATATATGTTTGTTAGTGGGATTTAAGGGCCTACTGGCTGAAGAGGTGGAAGGAGAAGCCAGGGGTAGTTGATATTAGAAATCTTTGGTCTAATGACCTATAACTTTGTGGATATAATAATAAGGTTGATCTACCCATTGGGTGAGCATGGGATCAAATTGCGATAAAGGAATAAGGCCATCACCAAGGAAAGGCAGAGCTAGAACAAAAACTAGACTCAACTTATCTAAAGGTAAAGCTGGAACATAAACTAGATTAGGCTCATCTGAAGGTAAAGCCAGAGCAAAAATTAGATTAGTCTCATTTGAGGGTGAGACTAGCCATGCAATAGGTTTAAGAATAATAGCCAACATCTCTGGAGGAAGCAAACTATAAGGATCTTAGTATCTATCATAAGGGTCAGTCATGGCATGATCCATGAGCATACTCCTAAGGGGCTCTACTGCAACTGGAGGTGTACCATGAGAGTGTTCCATCTCTACCCTATGACAAATAGTAAGAAGACTAGTATTAGGCACTATAAAGTAAGAAATGCTAAAAGATGAATGAAAATATTGAAACAAAGAAGAGCGATATTGAAGAATTTTAACATTTCTAGCTTGGATGAATTTGGCCAAAAATGGGTCATCTAAAGCATAGCCATCATCATAGTCAGGTTTATACAAGTCGATGGTACATGTAGGAATGATTTTAAGATAATAGGTATATCATTAGTAGGTGGTTGACAAGATCAAGGTTGCAAAGAAGGAGGAACTTAAGTAGGGGATAGATTAGAGATTTTGTTCTTGAGGGTAATCTCATCTAACTCATCACCATCACAATCTAGGAGGTTAGGTGGGATGTACCCAATTATTTTAGGGTGACCATTATAACCTCGAGTGGAATTGACATGATAATTAAAGAGTTAAAATTGTCTAAATGGGATATAAGGCAAAAGTTCAAGGGTAGGAATTTTAAAGACACCACATTCTTTAAATTATTCAAAATTTCAAGGGTTTGCGTCTCTTTGAATCTTGTAAATAGCTCCATTATAGGGGAATTTGGCACATTGGCATTAGGATGAGGTGATTGTTCTTATACAATGAGTCCAAAGTTGACCAAGTAAGATGTAAGAAAGTATAAAGTTAAAGATCATAACTTTCATGTGAATGGTGATAGGAGGAATGGTAATGGGAAACCAAATGCAACCTAGAGGAGGCATTTGCCTTCTATCATATCCCTAACATGTGCTATGTGTAGATTTGAGGTAGCATTCATAATATTCAATTGTCTTAATGAAGTCAAGGGAGTCAATGTAAGTTCCGAAACCTTCATTAATTAAGGCAAGTTTAACTTGGATATCCCCAATTTGGATGCTAATGAATAGTGGAGGATCATCTGCATGAAATAGTATCTCATTGGGAATTGTAGAAGTGATAGGAAACTTAAGTGAAATAGAAATATCCACTATTTCATCAACATGTATGAACATCTCTTCACATTATTTAAGTATAATATATTCAGATCCAGATAAGGTAGATTTGTGTCTTGCTGGAGGAAGGCAAAGGATGTTAATTTCATATAACAATTGCATTAGATGGTTTCAATGATGGGGAGAATTTTGCATTAATTACAGGAAAGGTATTTGAGATGGGAGATGAGAAAGTTCCACAATGGGATTCCATTTGTCATAACCCATGGGAGGATTGCTAGATATAGGTGGATAATGTTGAAAGAGCTCCTAGGAAGGAGGGTTAGAAGTGAAATTGAACTTGTGTTGATAGGGTATAGTTGGTTTGGGTTGATGACAAATGGGTTGATCGACTTTAGGTGGTGTGATGGTTGGTTGAGGTATTTTTTGTGGTTGCGTAGAATAAATACTATTGGAAGCTTGGGGGATGTTGTCTTGTTGTGTGGATGTTGGGGGAAAAGTAGAGATAATATGATAGGTATAATCAATTTGTGTTTTTGATAGTGATGCTTGAATGGTTGTAAGTTCCTCTTGCCTGGGGAAGTGTCTAAAATGATGCGGAATGATGTGTAGATGTTGGATTGGAGTCAATAAAAATAACTACTCATCTCATTTTAGTCATATTAACAACATTTAATTAATTGGTAATGAGGTCTATAAGACTTTCAACATTGTTTGTAGAAGGAGTAGGCTTGTTGATGTTATCTTGGTGGTTGGGAAGAGGAACTTTGCAGATAGCAAGATGATCATTAACTTAGTTTAAAGCTTGGTTTTTATTTTGCATTTCATGGGCTTTAAAATCTATGTCATATGCTTATTGACACTTTTGAATAAGGTTTTCATGATCAAATTTTGGACCAAGAAGAAAATCCATAGCGAGATTACGTAATTATCTATGAGTCTCATGAGAGTGGCCCCAACTTGCATGAAACCAACAAAATTTATTTAGATCATACCATGATTTCATAGGATGAGTGAGGTCAAGATCTCATGGTAGAGGTCTTGGAAGATGTTTTTGAAGCTCTACTAGGGATAATGGTTTGTGCACATTAGTGTGGTTGGGTTGAGAAAATGTAGGAGTAGGAGTGTTGTTTGGAGGAGGAACATGCTCCATAACATTGTTTGGAGCAATTACTTGAATGTTATGAAAGTGTCATAGGTATTGGTAATGCCATCATTGGTTGCATGATATTTTTTGTTTTTAATGAGAATATGAGTGCCCATTTTAGGTTGAGATGGTTTGAATTGACACATGAGGAAGTCTTGTCATTTAGCTTGGTTGAGGGCTTCTTCTAAAGTTTTTGGAGAAAGAGTTCTAACCCAATATTGTAATTTGGGGTATAAAGCATTAGTGAATAGGTGGAAGAGGCTTTCATCTACCATATTATGCTCACATTTGTTAGACAAGTTATTCCATCATTTTCTGAAGGCTTGTGTCATTTTAGTTTCAAGCTATTTGTAAATTATAAAGTGGGTTAAGTTGTTATAGGGAAGATCACTAGTTTTAAATTATAGACTAGTGAGTTAACCAAGTCTTTCAGGTTAGTGATGTAATAGGTTTTTAATTGATTGTAATAATTTAAAGCATCTCCTGAGTGTGTTTTATCTAATATTTTGGTAGTGACAAAGGTGTTAAGTTTGACCCAATCTTTATAAAGGTTACCAAATGTTTTTAAATGCAATGTGGGATAGGTGGATCCATTATAGGTGATGGTGGGTGTGACACCTCCTATGTCAATATTATCAATTTGAGGTACTAGAGGTTCATTTTGTATATGTTTTATTGTTTTATTAATGAGGGGTGGTTATGGGATAATGTTACCATGGGAATCTCTAAGGCGGGGGGAGGGGGCGGGGTAGGGGGTGCGTGGGCATTCAGATTTTGCGCTCCCCATGAAACTTGTTGAGGTTGGTTTTGAATCTAGATCATCTAATTTACATTATTGGTTTGGAAGGTATGTATTTGATTAAGTGTTTGTAATAGGAGTTGGTTAGTTTGGGCAACATTTTGACTAGTTTGCACATCATGTGATGCATTAGTATTAGTATTAATAGCTTGAGTTGCACTATGAGTAGTAACATGTACGTACTAGTATCATGAGTAGAATTGGTGACAAAAAAAACACTCGTGGCATGATAAGCATTAGTAGCAAAAGATGAACTATTAACATGGTTAAGAGGATGGGTGGTTTGAAGATGCCCACTAGAAGTTGAACCTACGATGTTAGTAAAAATACTTGGCATGGAAGTAGAATAAGTCATAGAAGAAGATGTCATGGTGTGTGAAGGAGACATAATAGAAATAAAAGGTTGAGATGCAAAGAAAGTGGTTCCCCCAAATCTGTGAGAAAAGGTAGGGGAGGGTGAAGAAGGTTATTCTATATGAGGACCTTCATGAGACTATAAGTGGTTGAAGGGTCTTTTCCTCTATGTTAAGGGAATTCATTGTTGAAAAAGAGAAATTTTAGTTGTGTACTCTAAATCACGCTCATCTTCTATTGAGAATAAAGGATTACGAATTGAGGATAAATGAGGAGGAGTCCCATAATTGGTAGTAGGAGTGGCAACATGGACATTGCTTTCATCCATGGTGGGTGGCACAAGCTATGTTGGGAAACCTTTTAGGATTGGTAACCTTGTCATGTTTGTTTGATTTAACTCTGTATTATCCTTAGATAGGAAATTTAGGATGAATAAAACATGTTACAAACTTGATGAAAAGAAGGATCAATTGGTAAGATATAGAATCAAACCAATCAATAGCGTTCATTAAGACAAGAAACTAAACAAGGAATAAAGGACATAGTCTTGTAGGTTGACTATGTACTATAGAGGGATAAACTAAACAGGCTTAAAAGATAGACAATCATATAGGGTGACTACGTATTGAATGTAAGCAAAACTAATAGTTTGTAAGAGACTGTGCTGATAGGGATGAATGTCTTTTGAAAACATGATTTTTTTGCAAGATAATAGCTATGCAAATATAATGAAACACATAAGTAATTAGAGCAATGTATTTAATCTAATTATAGCACACAACGCAAACCTTTCACTAACGCTGGCTAGTACAAGTTTTGAAATACAAAATACAATGATCAAAGAGTAAGCAACAAAACTTGAATGTAAATACTAATCTAATTGGTCACTCGTGAATGTTGTTAAGCTATAATAAAATTTGAAATTAATGCGATAGAGAGTTAGCTGTAAGAAGGAATTAAAAATAAATCTATAGATAATTTCAAGTAGTTTAGAATGAAAGGGATTTGTATTGGTGATGGTACTAGCTTGGTATTAGGGCCTACACCCTCATTTTATAATCTCACAGTGATAAGGGTGTTGGGTTCTTTACCAATATATACCATCAACCACGTATTTATACTTGGCCAAAAAATCAAGTCGACTTTCCCCTTAGTGATGAAATATAAGTAGGTAGCCCTTGGAAAGAAAATGTTTAATGCTTTTTAGTGTTAAGTGATTTGGAAGTGTGTGCAAAAGAGAAAAATAGTGTGACTAAATTGATAAATTAAAAACCACCTAATTAGTCTATATTTGTTACTCTAAGTATGTAAGTAACTAAAATGGAAAGTGAATTAATTACTAACAAAAATAAGTTGATTTATTTAACTGCAAAGAGTATAGAGTTAGTTTAGGTGACACTGTATGCAAACAATACAAAATAAAGTTGATAGGGTTGTTACTGTTCTACAGAAGCAAGATCTGGAAGAGCAAAGTTGAATAGGTCGATTGGGTCTTCTAAAGGGAAGACATGCTACAGAATTGTGTTGAGCTAATCGACCTAATTCATTATAAGGTTACAATTTTATAGACTACAAATTGTGAAAAATAAGACTGTAAATGATAGACAAAAATGACAGAGAATGTAAAAATGAACTTTGGTAATTTTGAAGATGTTTAGTTTGAAAATTTTATGTTGTGTTGCTTAAATGCCAATTTTTACATTCTATGAACAAAGTCGACTGGGTCGATGAAGTCTGCAAAACCTATGTGCTGAAAAAGAGAACTATGAACAGAGTTGATTGGGTTGATGAAGTCTGCAATATTGTATGCTAAAAAAGAGAACTACAAACAGAGTTGATTGGGTTGATGAAGTTTAAAATCCTATGATTGAAGATGAGAAGCACATTGAGCTGATTGATCAAGTCACCTGTATTTGGAGAAGACGTACACAAAAAATAGAGTCAATTTGGAGAGACTTTGTGTTGAACTTATAGATAAAATGTTATACTGTATTGAAAGGTTTGATATAGTATTGTAAAAATAAAAATATTTAATATGATAATAAAATTAATGTGTGAAAAAAAACCTACAAGGGTTATATTCATGTCCGGTTCACCAGAATGTATACAAGGGAAAATGCAACTAACCTACATATCAATCCTAGCTCGAAGAAGATAAATCACACTTACACTTACACTTCCACTAGTTGGTACATTTAGACAATTAGGGTCATGACCAAGATATATCCGCTAGACCTAACCAAAGGGTCCCTTACCACAATAATATCACTAGAGAGGGTTCCAAAGCCTCTAGTCAAGCAACACAATGCAATAACCCTAGATAGGTCCTATGTTTTCTATATTCACAAAGTAAATGCAAAGTAGAGTAAAATCTAACTCAGTGATCACCAAAACTTATGGAACAAAATGGGTGTAATGAAAATAAAAGTAAACATGCATAAAAAATCTATAATTAAGCCAATATATAGGAAATCGTAATGCATGAGAGAGAAGCATATAAGTTAACATATGCAAATCTATCTACATTAACAAAGGAGAAACAAAGTTAGGAATACTTACCTTTAAAGATGAACCCCTCAAGCCTCAATCTCTCCCTTGGACAAGGTGTTTCGCAAGAGGTTGTTGTGGTATGTAAGGATAACAAGGATAAGTTAGCTCTAGGGTACATGACTTCTCTAGATGCATCCAAAAGACTTATTCACAAGACAAGATCTGTATCTCCAAGTGTAGTATTAGAACCCTAAGCAATGCTCCTCAAGTAGAATGGTGGATAAGCAGATGTACAATATATGATGTTCTTCTTCTCTTCCTAATAAATGGTAGAAGTGGATGTGTATATATAGTTGAATCTAACCCTAAACCTTTATAAAATTTTATCCAACAGTGTTGACCCAATTCGACCTTGTATCATTAATTGATAAAAGCAAGTTAGGTCTTGGTCTGGGTCGACCGAGACCAACCTAGACCCATAACATGCTAATATTAATTTGAGTACAAGGTCGACCCAGGCTGACATTGTTCAATAAATGTCAAAAAGAATTTTTGGCTAGATAGGGGTTGAATAAGGTGGCAAATTGCCTGGAGGAGTGTGTAAGGGAGGAGGCAAAACTTAGGAAAGTGTACAGGAGATGTTTGTGTAGATTGCAAGTGGTGGTATAGGGGACAACAATCTTGTGAAGCACCAATGGTCTGCCCACCCCTTTTCTGGTGCACTCTTTTAGGCGTGCACTTAGAGAGATTGAGACCAAGAGAGAAAGTATTAGTAATTAATAATGTTTGAATATATTATATGTATACAAGGGGCCCATTATTAGACATAGAGTGGTCTCCGCTCACATGCAAGCTAAATTGGCAAGTATGCGAGTGACCTCAAGCCTTGGAGGATAGTTTATCTCAGACCAAGGTGGTAGGGCGAAGTGTAGGTGGAAAGTCTCTCGGGTGTAGGGTTTTGAGGTGGATAATGAAATTAATGCAACAATTGGCTCCTTGGGAATGGAGAGTTTGGTGATGGCTGGTGCTGCGGGCACGTCCTAGGAAGGAGATGGTAGGGTGGCCAATGTTGGGGCAACCCTGTAGTTTGTGGGTGGCAGTTTGGCAATTTTGGCGTAGGTGGCATGGTGTTGGTGGTTTGCGAGTGTGGTCAGCGTGAGTGGTTGTTTGCTCCTTGGTCTTTTTATTATTTTTTGTCATTTAGTCGGTCTGTTAGTTTGTTGGGGTTTTTGGTTGTAGGCTCTTTTAGATCCTTATGGCTGCTTTTGGTCTCCATATTAATACAAGCTTTGTTATCTTGGTTTTCCATTTAATAAAAATAGGTAAGGGACCCTATAACTCTTTATCTAGCCAAAAAAAAAAAATCTTTCACTAGATAATGGTTCACATTATGTAATAAAAAATTTTGATTTAAAAAACTCCGAAACAATTATTTCCTAAATAATTGTTTAATAGTTATATATCATGTAAAAGCTTCAATTTGACACCCTAATGATGGATTGCACAATGTAATTTAAAATATCGATTTAAAAAACTCTTACATAATTTATAATTTCATTAAAACTTATTTTATAATTTTATAATATATGGGTCTTAAATTTTTATTGTAAAATTGACAACCTAATGCTAGATGTCATGGTATAATTTGAAATATTTCTTTAATAAAATTTTAAATAAATTTATATATATTTTATTTATAATAAAATTATAAATTCTATTTCAAAAAAATAGAAAAATAATTTTATATTTTAACACCCTCCCCAAAAAAAACAATTAAAAAAAAACTTAAATTTTTATCATAAAATTGAGCTCTTGATAATCAATCATATGATAATAATAAAACTTGAAAGATACTAATTACGACGCTCTTTTATCTCTTTTAAATGTGAATGCTTTACCAAAATTAATTGGACTTACACGCAACTTCACTCTTTTATTTTTTCAGTGTTGGACCTTCCGCTCGAGGCTGTTAGATCCCGTTCCTTATAAGAGTCCGACCTCTTTTGCGAGCAAAACAAGTTAATCCACCCCCAACCATTTGGGAGGTGATCGTCATTTTGTTTTTAGTAAGAGTTTATTTAGCATTTGTTTTTGAAAAGGGCCAGGATTACATTAAATATTGAAGACTAAACCCTGGGGTTTATTTTCGAAACCCTAGTTCAAAGAACATATGACCCTTCAACGCAGGTAGCAGGAGGTTCGGTTATTACCGAGGGAGAGAGGTATACTACATTCAATATCTATTGTTATTCCACATTAGGAAACGTTTTCAATGTTTTTGCTCCATCTGTTGCAGAAAAGGCGAATTGGGGTGCGATCCTCGGAAAAAGTTTCCGGTGAACCAGTTATAACTCTGCGAGAAATCCAAGTCTTTGCAGGTATGTATGTGTTTTACAAATAAAAGGATAACATCAATTATGGAAACAATGCTTGAAGCGCCATGCAGGAAAAGTGTTTGGCAAGGGTTCAAATCTCATTAATGAATGTTGGCTACACTGCACATCATGCAAGCTTCTTCTACTTTAGGAGACTTTTTGAAAACATGATAATGGCGTAGAAAACATGCTTATTGAAAAACATAGATCGGAAATGAACACTTAGATTGGCCACCAAAAAAAAAAGATTAACACCTTTTTATTGAAAAATATACTGAATTACAAAAGATATGAACGCCCAACGTGTTTTAGTCTAAGACTTCATCAATGGAATACAAAACAAATTGATAAATTTTTATTCTGTGAATCAATGGGGCTAAACAACGATTCCCCGCACCTGTAAACCAAAAAATTGGAAGACAATATTTGCATTACTCCGGGGAACAATTGACAGCACACGGGCCATCAAATTCAACCTAGCAAATTCAGGCGTAAACTAAAACTATCAGCGGCTTGCACCTAAATAACTGGAAGAAATCTGATTTCAATTACTTTGTTAGATCTCCATTCTCTGTTCCAAAAATTCATGAATGACACGGGCAGGGAGGATGCTGGTGAAGGTTCTTGACTTAACATTTACTCTGCCACTACCAATGGTGTCATACGCTGCCATTTGGAGCTGCTCAACCTCTGCTCTTTCCCTGTGCGTACTTGCCATATTTGGAGATTTTTCTTACTTTCAGTCTATGCGAGAGAGAGTGCTTTTGCCTCTTATTCTTCTTCATGCTCCCTAATTGTTCGTTGAGTTTTGGGGCAAAAGATGTCTCGCTTTAACGAGGAGGGAGATTGGGGATTCAAAGGGTCAAACTTGATTTGGGTATGATCGTAATCGGGCTGAAATTGGATTAGAAGAAGCTCTAAGTCGGGACCTACTAGCAATTTTCCCGACCCAATTAATTTGGATCTGGGGAATTGGGCAGGAGGATGGATCGGAGTAAGTTTGATGGAAAAAGCCTATTGATATAGACTAAGGAAGGCAATTTAACAGCAATCAGCAAAATAGGACTTCCGCAATTATACCTCTTGTGTGTGTGTGTGCGTGCAAGGAAGCTTGTGTGTGTGTGTGTGTGCAAGGAAGCTTCTAGGAGAACGAGGCCTCTAAAAATAGAAAGATAGACAACTTTTCGAAAATAGAAATATTGCATGTGACTTGATATCTTAAAATAGAAACACTACTTGTGACTTTCTAAAAATATAAATACTACTTTGTGTGTGTGTGTGTGCAATTTAACATTAATCAGCAAAATAGGAGGACTGCCGCAATTATACTGTGTGTGTGTGCAATTTAACAGCAATCAGCAAAATAGGAGGACTGCTGCAATTATACATGTTATGCATTCATTGTGTGTGTGTGTGTGTGCGCGCATGCAAGGAAGCTTCTATGAGAATGAAGCCTCTAAAAATAGAAAGATAGATGACTTTTTGAAAATAGCAATATTGCATGTGACTTGATATCTTAAAATAGAAACGCTACTTGTGACTTTCTAAAAATATAAATACTACATTGTGTGTGTGTGTGTGTGCGCGTGTGCTTGCGTGTGCAAGGAAGCTTCTAGGAGAGCGAAGCCTCTAAAAATAGAAAGATAGACGACTTTTCAAAAATAGAAATATTGCATGTGACTTGATATCATAAAATAGAAACACTACTTGTGACTTTTTAAAAATATAAATACTACATGTGACTTTTGACTTACTAACAATAGAAATTTTACATGTGTTTTTGACTTTAAAAAATGGAAATACAACATGTGACCATTTCTCATAATTTTTTCCCTGCTTAGTGGAAGGTTTCCGAACTTCTACATTAAATGAAGAAACTTCTCTGCAGAAGGTTGAGTCGAAGAACCACTTGGCCTTTGTTGGCAAAGTGCCTCTATGACCAACCAAGTAATTAGTGGTTTGCTTCTTGCGATTGGTGTAAGAACATGTGTCCAGAAAAGTATTATCAACCAATGGTTGCTGAAAATCTGGGATTGCATCTTCAGGAAGAGTGATGGAAGACTCCTCCAAGTGAGATGGCTTGTACAACTTGATTTGGTTCACATTGACAACATCATGGATGCCAGTTGAGTTGGTAGATCCAAGCAAACGACATTGGAACCCATAGCTTGGAGGATTATGCAAGGCCTGTAACGAATGGGCTTTAACTTGTGATATTGTTTGTTGTGAAGCCCTTATCCAAGTGAAGCCGCCAAACACGATCACCAACTTGGAAAGAATGAGGTTCTTGGTGGCTGTCACGGACTGCCATAAATTTGGCCTAAATATACTGAAGGATATCTTGAATTTTGGTGCGAAGTTGAGCCAAATTTTGCACAAAGGGAGAAGATTTTTTTGGCTCCTTATATTGGTGTGTAGGTAGAGCCGGATGAGCAATCGAAATCTCATAAGGGACCAATGGATGGAATTCATAATGACTTCAAAAGGAGAATGCCTTCTAGAGACATGAGTAGCCTAGTGTAATTATTCTGAAGTATATGCAAATGGCCATCCCACAGCTTGTTTAGGCGATGATAGATGTGAAGAGCATGGACTATATTGTGATTGACAACCTCGGTGTGGTTATAGGTTTGTGAATGAAAGGAAGTGGAGAAGCATAATTGGCAGCCAAGAAGCTTCCACAATGATCTCCAAAAGTGACTCCAGAAGTGAGAGTCGTGATTGGAACTGATAGTGAATGGTAGCCTGAAATTGCTCCAAACTTGTTTGAAGAACAAGTCAGCAGCATGTGGAGCATAATCTATCTTGGTGCAACACATAAAAATTGCCATTTTGTAAAACCAATAAGCCACCACAAACATGCAGTTATGTTGACACTGAGTTGTGGGTAGGTAAGTAACGAAATTCATGGAAATGGATTCCCATGGTATAGCTGATACAATCCAAGCTTTCAATTGGAAGGCTTACATTGGTTGCAAAGTGAGCACTGATGGATGAAATCCTTAACTTGCTTCTACATAGAAGGCCAATAAAGGTTGTGCTGTAAGTTTAACAAGTTCTTCTACATGCCAATATGTCCACCATATGAGAACGAACGAGTCTCCCTGAGTAGAAGCTAGTGAGAAGGTCCGACGGGATCACCAAGCTGATTGAGCTTGTACAACAACCCATATCTTGAATTGTAGTCAAGGAAAGGCATTTGATTGATCAATGTGGGCTGCCACAAAGTATCAATGATTGGACAAAAGTGAGGATTTACACAGTAGATAGATTTCCTCTCATCATAAATTGCATGTCAAATGTCCAAAATAATAACTTCTCAAGAATGAGGGCAACTAAGAAGACCTGTCACTTTGTGGCTCCCTTATTATACTTGATCACCAAATAAAATTGTTGAATATAAGATGCCCACTTCAAATGCTGATTTCTTGAATCTCAGATTGAGAATTCAAAAACCAAAGGGGGTTGGTGATATGTGTGCAAAGTGACCTCCTTACCAAGAAGATCATGGCACTACTGCTTGAGTGCTTGGACTAAAGCATAAAATCAAAATTTTGACATAGTTATATCCAAAAGCATCACCTCCCTACTTAAGAATTGTGCCTATGGCATTCTGAGAAGCATCGGTCTCAAGCTCAAATGGTTGTTATAGGTTAGGGAGAGCAAGCATAGGAGAAATGCAAAGTGCATCTTTCAAATAACTAAATGCTCTAGCAGCTTGTGGACCCCAAATAAGAATTCTTTGATGAGTGAGATGATGAATGGGTGGGCAACATGTGAATAATATGAATGGACTTATAATAGAAGTTTTTATGCTTTCCAGAAAACTCCTAAATCTGAAATGCTGGATGGAGTGGGCCACTCACAAAGGACCTTGACTTTATCCAAATCCACATATATTCTATGCTCATCAATGAGGAAGCCCAAGTACTCGACGAAAGCTTTCCCAAAGAAGGGCCTGGAGTTTGTGTTGATGAAGAAGCTCCAAAATGTTTTGCACATGGATTACGTGGTCATCCCAATTCTTGCCATAGGCCAAGACGTCGTCTAGGTAGATGACCAAAAAATTGCTAAGATGGGTCTGAAAACATCATTGATGATGCATATGAATGTGGTAGGTGCACAAGTGAGGCCAAAAGGCATGCCAACCACTTGTAGAGCTTGAACTTTATCTTGAAGGCTGTTTTCCAGATATCACGAGGCTCCATGCGAACTTGGCGATATCCAAAATTCAAGTTGAGCGCAGTGAAGTACGTAATAGATCTAGAAGATTTTTTGATCTTGGGGATTGGGTAGTGGTTCTTCATTTTGATTTTGTTAAGATTTGGATAATTTGTGGCTAACTGCCACTCATGCTCATTCTCTGGCACTACAGGAGCAGGAGATCCACAAGGAGAAGTGTTGGGTTGTATATTAGCTTCCTCTAACAATTGCTTGATTTGGCGTTATATCTCAACACCCTTAATGGAGGTAGTGTGATATTGTGGCCAATTGGCAATGGAGATCCTGACACAAGCTTTAATTTAATGTTGGATGGAGCTTAAAGGAGGAATCCTTTTAGGCTTCTCAAAATCATTAGAGTATGCATCAACGCAGTATTTGATGGCTGAAGCTGGGAGCTTATTGGCCTTAGCTTCCTGAATGATAGAAAGAGTCAATTTATTTTTGTAGACTGACTTGTTTAACTGTTGGCATACTAGCAAGTAAAGAACTACTTGAAGAAGTGAACATATACACTTTACCATCCTTTTGCAACCGATAGGTCTTGTGAAAGCCATCAAAGACAACCTTGCAGCATGCTGATATAGAGCTCCAAGTATCAAATGACAACAATCCAATGGAGTGACATCGCAGTCAACTATATATTGGAATGGATCAATGACAAATGTCAGACAAGTGTTGATTGTCCCTCCGTCTTGACCCTCCCAATTGGTGTGGGTTTGGATGTGCCGAAGTTGAAAACCAGAGATCATGCGCCAACTTTTGTGAAATCAAGCCCATTGTCTGACATTATCAAGGATCAACTCCACCAATATGTCCTTGATTTGGCAGTTGTGAGTGAATAAAGCTTCCTAATCGTTGGCACAATGGTCACTGACCATGAGAATTAATTGAGGATTAGAAGTTTTGGGATTGGATACCTTAACCTTTGAAGCTTTAGGTTGTGATTTTTACTTAGTTAGAAGGGCCTTGGCCTTCTTTGATCTCAAGACACTGTAGCGACCCCTTGGTCAGACGCTGTAAAATGCACTCAATTAGTAGCACGCGTACTGGGATCTTTGACGGAGTTCAGAAATCGACTTACCATGTTGATTCCCTGGGCCCTACCAATGCATAAAGAAAATAGAAATTACAACACAAGCTGCATTAAAAAGCATATTTAATGCCATTAGATTACATTACAATTTTGAAATTAATGTAATAAACAAACATCATTTACTCAATCTCATGAATGCACCAAGTATTGAAACTGTAACAGGATACGGTGATTTAAGTTCATTTATCTGTTTAAACGTATACAAGCATGCATTTATTGCTTCTGAAATAATAAATATTACAATAAGGAGGTACAGTCAAATATTCATGTACAAATTAAAATATCCATGTTTCCTTAAAACTGAAATGTGGAGAACACAACCAACCCCACTGTCTGAATAAGCAATGGTTACAACAATTGAGTCTATCCCTCAGCAAGTACAAAGTCTCATATTATTACAGCTTTGTTCATTAAGGTTTACATCAAGAAACAACTACCTCTAACCTAGCAAGGGTTCTCAAATGCACTTTGTGTACAACTGTATCATTGTAGTACCAGCATATCAGATTAGTAGAGGGAGAGCATCTTCTAGGTGCATTGCCTCCACCCACTGAGTCTTATGGTTCTTCCACATGTCTCCCGAATGGGAGTGGCCCTACCCTTCAATGAGGGCAGCAGATGATATTGGCCAATTGGCAAGAGAATCATAGATATATTGCAACCCTTCATTGTATGACAGCAAAATCTATCAAGCGAGCAGTCAAAAGGGTATCAGAGGTCCTTGTTATAAAACCATCAATGTTATTTAACATCGACCATCTTAATTGACATCTCAACTTAACATGTTATTGTTGATGTATATCTATCATTTATGATTTCGGATTAATGATTAATCATAACCGTTTTATTTAGTAATTTATTTATATTGTTTAACACTTAACTTTAAATTTATTATTTGAATTTCAGCTTATTTTAGTTTATTTTTTTATTTATAATATTTATCCATCATTCCCCCCCCCCCGCTGTCCCCAATAGTTGGAAAAGTTTTGCAGCCCCAAAAACCATGTCCAGTGTGCTGGAGTCTTAGGTAACTATGCTAATAAACCCCCTTTTCAACAAAGTAAGCATAGCAAACACAATCAAAAGATATCTCAAGATCCCAACAAAGCAATCCATGCAAGAATATTTCCATCTAGAAGATCAATGCAAGGTAAAGCACTTACAACCAAATTAGACCCCCAACCTAAGTCACATCACAACTTGACATGAACAACAACAAAGAATATAAATATACCTTAAGAAAGAACATCAGATACAAGAAGTTCCCATGAAGCTATAAGTAGCACACATACATAGTAACAAACCGAACTGCACAAGGCATGCAAGTCGCAATGAAAACTAGCATTGGACACAAATGTGGTGTGTGAGTATGGTTCCCTTTCTCCCATCTTGGATCTGTGACACCTCTCCTCGATGACACACTCTCTCTGGTCCTTGTCATTGTAAGGGGGATCAGTTTTGCGCCCACCTAATGAAACAACTATTCAGTCTATGTTACAATAAACTGATAAAATGAATAGTAACTAAATACTTAGTGCTAAAGTAAGATGCCATAAATGCTATCAATTTGCATTTAACCAATCTGCTATCAAACATAAAAAATGCTAGATATCATCTGCATTTAATTATATGATATAAACACAATCTTTCCATAGCAAAATAATCACAATAATTTAAAAATGACATAAAAGATAATCACTAATCTATACTGATCAAAATAGGGTTTAATTAAGGTTTATCAATTAAATAATCATCTTTTTGACCACCATTAGAAATGGGTTATGAATCATGACTTCCTTCCCCTCTTGGAAGAGTCATTGCCTCAGATACCTTATTAGAAACAACTTAATTAAATAGATGAGGAAAGGTCTTGTAGACTTCATCAAAATTGTCCTAGGTAGCACTCTCCTCAAAATTTTGGTCCCATTTGACTTTGCATTGGGAGACTTTTCTATTTCACAAGGGCATCTTGCAGTCTTAAGCACTCTCAGGGGTTGTACCAACACCACCCCTGGACCCTGAACCAACAAGGATTTCCAGGAAAAATTAGTGTTATACTTCTTCAATAAAGGAACATCAAAAACATTGTGCAATCGACTGAGAGTTGGAGGTAGTGCAAGTTTGTATCCAACTGTGTTGATGAATTTCAAGGCATAAAAGGGACGCACAAATCTAGGTGATAATTTGACAGACTTGCCAAACTTAATGGAACTTTTTTTGGGCTTCACCGACTTAGCTCTTTTTCCTATCAACAACCTCAACAAGGTGCTAACTTACGAGCTTAATCTATTTCATCTCTTTTACCATCTTAGGGCCAACAACCACACGGTCCTCAACACTGCCCCAACTTATAGGGGTGCAACATTTCTTGCTGTAAAGAGCCTTAAAAGGCGCCATTCCCAAGGTTGAGTGATTCGTGTTTGTAATATATGAATTCCATCAAAGGCAAGCATTTGTCCCCTTTGTATTGCTAATCCATGCAGTACATTCACAACATCTTCCAGAACTTGGTTCACCATTTTAATTTGACCATCGCTCTCAGGATGCTATGCAAAAGTAAAGTCTAACTTAGTTCCCAATGCTATGCGAAAGGTTTGCTAAAACTTGAATGCCATGCACACATCTCTATTTGAGATGATCCTCTGAGGAATCATATGCAATTTGAAGATTTATTGCGCAAATATTTTTGATAGCACCGGTGCATTATCAGTTAAGTTGCCTTAAATAAAGTGAGCAACCTTGGTGAGCTTGTACACCACAACCATAATAACATTGTGCTTGTTTTTGGACACTGGGATGTCTTGAACAAAATCCATACTGATAACTTGCCATTTCCACTTGAGAATCTTGTGCAGATACAACAATCTTGTTGGGTGCACGTGTTCAACCTTAACCCATTGACACTCTAGGCATCGAGCCACAAACTTTGTTGCATCTCTCTTGAGCCTTGGCTAGAAGTAGAGTTGTTTAAGGTCCACCATAGTTTAGTCACCCCTGGGTAACTTGAAAAAGGAGCACTATGTGCCTCCTCAAGCACTGTGGTCCTCATACCACCAAGGTTGGGAACATAGATCCTACCATTGTAAGTTAGAAGCCCATCTTACTCAAATTGATAACCCTAGTACCGATGGTCTTGTGTATCACTAGCAAGAGCTTCCTTATCCTTCCCAAAAAACTCATTTGTAGGCAACAACCCTAACATATGTTCTTTGAAGGTTGATCTTGTAGTAGCCATGGTGGCTATGTACCTTTGACGGCTAAGGGCATCAACGACTATGTTCTCCTTACCCTTGATATGCTCAATGCCAAAATCATATTAAGACAAGAATTCCAACCAATGCCTCTGCCGAGCATTTAGGTTGGGTTGAGCAAAAATTTGATTGAGACCCAAGTGATGAGCTCAATGACGTCCCTACTAGGAAATGCATCCACATTTGCAGTGCATGAATAATGGCTGCCAACTCCAAGTCATGAGGTGTGTAGTTTAATTCATAAGATATTAGTTTTCGTGATTCATAGGCCACAACTTGGCCTTCTTGCATCGAAACCCCACCCAAACCTTCCCCTGAAGCATCTGTAATCACCTTGAAGTTGCCATTTAGGTCATGGACCTTCATTACTAGAGCTAAAGTTGACTTGTACTTGAGTTGAATTTGCAAGTGATTGTTGTTATTTTGATTATGTGACTTGTTATACTACAATCTATTGTTGTGATTTTGCTTTCACGATATAGTAAGTTCATTACAAGGTGACCATGTTCATGGCATTACCGACATCAAACGAAAACCCTTGAAATTCAAAGGTTAGGTCTGAGAGATATTCCTTGCATTGAGGGCTATCTATTTTGGGAGGGGTTTCTCTATATCTATCTAATACAAAGCCGTGTATAGGTGCCAAAGGGATTTTGATTACATAGCTTAACTAGACAAAAGCATTCCCTTTGCTTTCAATAACTTCTTTGTTGTAGACCTCAAAGGGGAGTTTATAGAGCTAATCCCAGATTGGAACATTCAGCCCTAAGTCCTTAGTTACATCAA
Organism: Torreya grandis; assembly: GCA_037957365.1. NCBI lineage: Eukaryota > Viridiplantae > Streptophyta > Pinopsida > Cupressales > Taxaceae > Torreya > Torreya grandis. Next base: position 2,078,375 of record JARHVA010001721.1, on the reverse strand, counting down.
ATCCAGGGGACCAATAGCGCATACTCAAACCCACATCTTGCAAATATTTTTCTTGTACATTTCCTTTAGATTTTGGTTTGGTTTAAAGGATTATAAATAACTTGGAATTTTTTTTGGTTTTGGATCATGGTTCTAACAAATTGGGAAAGTGGTCGATAAGTCTCCCCCATGAATCTGGTAGAGTTTGTAGAAGCTTGTTGTGAGAATGCAAAGTGGACATTGAGCACCCCTTAAGGAGTTAAACTACTAAAGGAATGACCCATCTTATTCATTTTGCTCCTAGTTCCTTGCATGCGAGTTCATTAGTTTGTATTGTGGGAAAAAAACATCACATCCTCCTACTCTTTCGAGCACTATGACTGCCAAGCTCTTAGAGCTCATACCCTAAATTGAGCACGAGTATATTTGAGGATCACTCTTTGACTATTTACTAGTGGAAGTTGTAGTTGCTTCTCAACCATAAGAGATTGAGGTTGATCAAGTTGATCATGGGTAACTTGGGCTTTGAGAGGATGGTGATCATATTGGTTCAAAGCACAGTTGCAGGAGACGTGTTTTTGGTATGAAAGACGGGTACAAAGATGTCTATTGGAAACCCTAAATGTCTCCTTCACATTTTCTTTCAAAAATTGCATAGTATCCTTATAGAATCTCTAAACGCAGTAGCCGAATTTGCAGTTAGTTACCAAATTTGTAGTGGTATTGTGTGGATTTACTGTCACAGTTGTTGGAAATCGGGTATGCCTGTGCAATGCTGGGAAAAATAAAAAATTGTAAATGAAATGTTTTAGTTTTTTTCTGGTTTAGCAGGCAATGGTTTTGGTTTAAGTTTATAACGAAGGCAATGCAGGGCATTGCTTTAAAATTTTAATAGTTAGTACTTTAGTTTAAAATTAAAACTTCAAGTTTCAATTTTTTTATTTTTTATTTTATTTAATAATAAAATACCCAATATTAATTTTATTATTTTAATTTGTGTTTTTGAAAATTTTCATTTAATGATATAAGATCCCCCTTTTATTTTGTAATTTTAAAATTATAATTTATAATTATAAGATTTGAATTTAAAATGTAAAACTTATATTTTAATATTTATTTTAATAAATTATTTTTAAATTTAAAAGTTTCAGTTTTGCTATATTTAAATTTTAGTTTTTTAGTTTTATTATTTGTTTTAACAATATATTTTTGCTAAATTTTTCATATATATATATATATATATATATATTGCCATCTCCCTGTACCTGTCACCTATTTTTTTGAGAAGTGGTGTACTGGTACTTGCACCCATCTCTTGGCATCTATAGTTCAAAGTATAGCAAGTCGAAGCATGTTGTGTTGAAGCTGCAAAGAGAGGCTTAGTTAGAGGCCAACCTTGGTAAGGAAGCGGATTCAATTAACATGGATGGGGAGGATTGGTACCAACATAGGTCCCATGTTTGGATAGAGAATGCAGGTGCATGCATCCAAGCATATAGAGGGACCATTAGGGGAACCATCCTCTAGGTTTATGCTCGAATGGAGGATATTCATATAGAGAGCAAATGGTACTTGATAGCTTGTTGATTTTTGTAGGGAAGAATAGGAAGCCAAGAGAGTGGACTGGCATGCACTAGCAACTCATCCAATTCCAGAGTTGGAGAGGACATTAGGAATTCAAATCTGGAACAATGGGAAATCAGAGTAGAGACCTTGGTGACTATGGCAAATGGCTCATATTTGGGTGCCAAGTACAGGGGTGAGCAGTATTTTTCGGCTTGCCTAAGGAATATCAATTTTTGGCAGTGTGTGGATTGATCCGCATTGTAGAGTGGTTAGGGAGGAGAGATTAGGTGGATGATTTGTCTATCTAGGGAGCAATAGATCAACAAGCTTATCTGGGTTTGCATTCAAAATGGCACAATGTGCTTCGTTAGTTGTAGATGGAAGGAGATTCGATCTTGAGGACACGCATGACATTATTATTTGGCAGGATGGTCTTGTGAGGTAAATGCATGAACAAGCATACATAATCATGAAGCCTGAAATTCACAGATCTAAAAAATAGGTAGTACATTCAAGCCTCGACATGGATATGATATATGCTGAGAGATATCCAAAAGACACAAGGTGGCAATCCCACCACAACATAAATGTAAGAACATAGGTACTGGTACTTAAGAGTTTCTTGGATAACAAACAACACATATTAAATTCATGTTAAGATGGATCTTTGCTAGTATTGAGTGTGAAGTTTATCATCCTACAAAGTTAACCTGTTACCTACTAAAGGAAAGAAAGGTTAAATGACACATCCCAAAAATGTGGTCATTAATAATATGGAAAATTATCAACTAGTTTTTTAAGACTTCATTGCTAAATAAAAGAGTTAAGACAATGGAATGCAGGCCAGTTCCCGCAAAATCATGGGTTCTACCTAATTTTCCTTCACGTCTTTCCTTGCTATATTTTATTTTGTTCTCTCTCTACTCATTCTAAAGTTAACGCTAGAAGAAATTGTAAGGTGGCTAAATACTGAAGAAATTCAGCTTTAAATGGAGTTTCTTTCAATCTTTACAATTGTATGCATGTTTTATTGGTGTCTTTAGCAATGTTCCATGGGGACGTGTCCCCCCCCCAAAAAAATCTCCACATTTTTGGGACAGGGACGTCCCCAGGACGTGGGGAACGTCAAGGGGACGTCCCCCTGCCACACCTCCACCACCGCATCGAACTGTCGCTGCCCCCGAGACGTTTCCCTCTAAGAGGGGACGTCTCCGGGGCGTCCCTTCAAAAAGGGGGCATCTAGGGGACTTTGGGACATACAGGGGATGCCCAAACGTCCCTCGACCCCCAGGAAATGCGCAGGTGTCACCCGCACTAGTGGACGCCAAAAAGGCATTTCTTTTTAAAATTTAAAAAACATTTTTGTTTGTGAACCCTCAACCCTAACCGTAATTGCTAATGGGTCCAACCCCCATCCCCAAGGCCTCCCAAAAGCTTATAAAAAGCCCTATCCCTCTCATTCCAAATCACACAAAAACTTCATTGAGTGAAGTAGAGAGCTGAAAGTAGAGGCAACAAGCTAAGAGGGAGAAGTATTTAGTATTTTGTTTTTGAACATTGTTGATACTTGGTTGAAATCATGAATCATCATTATGAAATTTTGAAAATTCTGAATTCGATATTTTGATTTTCATTCTCAATGTTCAATGATCATTGGTTCAATGGTTCAAACTTGAAACTTCATTGTTAAAAAGTTAAAACTTAAATGTTAAATTGTTGATGTTGAATGCATTATACTTATTCCTTACACATATTTTTATAACTAATTTTTCAAGTACTATATGTATTTGCACCGCTCCCCTGCCACCCCCCGCCGTCGCGCGCCCCCTCCTCCCCCCTCCGCCATCCCCAAACTTAGGCCCCCTGTCCCTTTGTCTTGGAAACCCATCCCCGCATCCCTCGTTCCCCCCGTCAGGGACTTCGTGGAACTATGGTCTTTAGGTACCTAGAGGGTCTTGCCTCTTTTTAATGCATCCAAATGAGGATATATTTTTGTTTGAATATCAATTTAATTTCAATGTTTGGAATGATGATATTTGTGTCTTGGCTCATTATGTTGACTGCACTAACATTGATATCAAAAAACAACTTATACTCTAAATGCTTTGGATGTACTTGGATGATGGGAAGAATGCTATAGTACCTTTTTAGTGGCTATGCATTGATTATGATGCATTTCGAGGGTGAAAGAATTGTATCTGACATAGTAACTGGACTTGGAATTTACACCAAAACTTTCAAGAGACTCTCGAAATTAAAAATTGTATGAAAATATTGAAATGTTAAGAACATGTAGATTTTTTCATTCTACGAAATTATTTCCATAGAGATCAAAACACTCACCTAATGTTTTTAAATCCTCGAGCAAAATGATATTCAACGTATTTGATATTTTTATACTTCTTTCATGTCTTTTCTTTTTCTTTCATATGTCCAATTTTATATATTTTTTACTATTAAATATTATATGCTAGGTCATTTTCCTTTTAAATCGAATTATGCCTTGGCTTTCCTCCATAAATTATAAAAATGTATGATAAGTTTCACTTAACAAATGTATGTGCTCGACAAGCATTGAAAGGTACTATACTTAGAATTTAGAAAGGAAGAACTTGGGTTTTGTGCAAAGGGTTTGAAAACTCTCCTAAAGATTCTTCAAGTATGATTCGTTAAGATTTTGATTTAAGGCATTATGGATAGCTTGGAAAGTGTTTTAGTATTTTGATCAGGAGTTGAGCAAAATTGGGCAGTAGTTGGTAAGTCTCCTCCATGGACTCGGGCAAGTTTGTAGAGGCTCATTGAGCCTTGGCAAGCCGAGGAAGACTTGCAGAGTCTTGTTGATTCTTGGCAAATTTTCCATGGGTTTGGCTCCATGAACCCTTTGGCTCACGTTGCATGGGTACTCCTAGGCAAGTAATTAGATTTAAGAGTCTTGGCAAGCCTAGCTGAGTCCTATAACCATGCTATTTTCCCTGTTGATATGTATAGAATGTCTTTGTTACCTTTTGGGACATTTGCTTTTCTAATAGTAGAACTAGAGAATTACTTTGTACATCCAGAGGTTTTAAATTGTGCATCTAGGCAGCTTGATTGAATTAAAACGCTAGAAGACTTGAATTTAGCTTTACAATAAGCCTGTCTTTTTGTACTTTTAGTGAGTTGCTAATGTCTTGTAAGTAAATGCAGTGTTCACCCTAATAATTTGCTGAATACAATGTTGCCAAAAAGTAGAACTTCACTATCATTTGTTTTAAATGCTTAAGGCTATATTAAAGTTCTTCCTTTGGATTAAGATTTAAAACATTTTGACATGGTACCATTTCATAATATTTTCTTGATTTTTCATTCTATTATGTTCCTATGTTATTTCTAGTCATTCTCATGCATGTAAGACTATCACACACATTATTCTATTGCATACACAGTTATAACAGGTTGTAAGATTAGTTTTTCATCTTATCAACTATAAATGACAACTTTTTACTTGATTTGAGTAGGTTATTCACAAGTCACATATATGAAGGCCACTTTTGCTGTCACTTCTAACTTGTTGGTCATACTAGATGCAATTTCATGGTTGCGGTAGTTGTGCATTTGTTAATTATCATTATGTCTCAGGCAATGTGTAGATTTGTGCTCTTGCTTCGTCTATTATTCCCATGACCATTTCTGGCTGCCAGTAAGAGAGATTGATGCAAACAAAATATTATTGTGCACCTGGGTTCTACTAATGAAAGAACATTAGTAGTCTGGCATCTATTGTTTCAGCAGTTGGAAGTTTTCCTTTATATACTGGTAATTAATTGTGGAAGATACTAAATACAATGGAGCCATTTTTTTTCGCATCGATAGCCTTCGAGTCTTGTTTGATGGATAAGTAGAAGTGTAAGAGGTTACTAAAATTCCCTTCGCTGCCATCTATTGTCCTTTTCCCTAATGTAACAAACAAATTGTTCACTTGTGCCTTTTTGTATTGGTCGATGCAATGCCTTGTGTTTCTTCAGTTGTTATTGGTTGGTAGTGTGACCTTTTTTATGCATTCCATTAGAATCTTTTGCAGATTCATTATTTGCATCTTTCAGTGTTTTTGTATATCCGTTCTCATTCTACATATGCAATTCTTTGATGCCTTTTATTTCCTCCTAAAGATGGAAATTGTGGCTGGATTTGTTAAATGACAAGTCAACCATTCTTGGAAGGATATATACCTGTATGGATAGATCATAGTACCGTGATTTGATATGAGGATAATCTGGTGAGCAACACTTTGTTTCCCATAACTTCAATGGAACATCTAGAGAGTAATTATCCATTTGTGTCCCAAAACCACATTGTTGTGAAGCACCCATGAATAGCAGGTTAATAACATGAAATTTATTTTAACAGTAGACTAGCTTATTTAATGCAATTCTAGGTAGTCTTAGGGGCATGCAACTCACCAGCTGGCATGCTTTTTTAACTGCCTAGTAGGGAAAGAGTTATACTTATAAACCATGGAAAACCTTATAGAGAAGCATCATTTTAAAGATCAGTGCCACCTGCATCCCTTGCCACTCCTCATCTGTCCAATTTTTGACATGTGGCACCGCTTCCACATCACAACTCTATATGGACACTGGTCATTTTTTTAAAGTGCCTTTGATCTCCATTAGCTAGGCATAGGTGAGATTAATATAACCATGTCTCTGGGACATGATGGGCTTTCATGCCATTCAATACTCTACCTCTCTTGTTTTCCATTACCCATGAAAAGACCTCTTATGATGCAAAGCACATACAAAACCTATTTATTTACACTACATAAAATATCTAGCATAGATTCTATGCCTTGTCTCATGGGTGGTAAATTAAAAAGCAAAGCCACACAATTGAGTTCAACAATGCATCATATGGATGCATCTGTCTTAGAAGTTGCTTCTGTCAGAATCGCATATGGCTAATCAACACCTAAGTTGCTGCATTCGAATTCATGGAGGATAAAATTCGTGAAAAAATTGTCGTTAAAAAAATCAGCTATAAAATTCTTGATTAAATTCATCTTAAAAAAACGTATAGATTTAATATATTTTAAATCTACATAATTAAAAAATATATTTTAAAAAATTATATAGAATAAATTTAAAACTATTAAATAAATAAATAAATTATAAAATATAACTTATAATTTATAAATAACTATAGAATGAGAAACATAATAAATATTTGAATTTAGTGCTGATGACTCCATAAAATTTATTGGTGGGCACCGACTCATGTGGCAAGTGTGACTGGCGGACAAGGGCGGTTTCTTGGACAACTTTTAAATTACTGGCAAGATTAGCAGTTAACAACTTCCTTTGCCCTGACACAATGGCTACACATGAAATAAGAAATAAGAACTCTAGAATCCGGACCATTTTTATTAATTACATGCATCTCTCTTGGGATGCCGTCACAATTTACAATTTACAGGTGACAAATAAATATTACCAACATTGGGCAACGTAACCACACAGTCTCGCTGAGACAGCGACCGCAAGACTGTGAAAGGGACAGGTGGCCTGTTAAGCGGACGTGTTAAAGGAAGCGCTCGTGTATGAGCTGTTAAGTCATTGAAGACCATCATAAATATTACATAGTTGTTAAAAAAGGCCTACGAGCAGATAGCAACTTCCTTTACCTTGACATAGCAGTGGCAAGTTAAACCCTGAATTCAAATGATTTTTTTTTGGATGTTTTTTATTCAGTGAATTTCACATTTTTTACAATAAATTCGTTGAATGCGGCAACTAAGATCAGCACTTCTTTGTGGGACTAGCATGAGGCATTAACCTATTGCACCATATAAAAATACTCTTGCTTTTTTTTAATTTCTCTTTCCATGTAATGTCCATAAATGGGATGATTTAACAAAAAAGGGGTTTTCTCTAAAATCCACAAATTTTGAAATTCTAAAATTAAAAATCAACAAACCCTAGTTTGCAATAAATGATCCAAAACCCTTACTAAGCCCCAAGAAACCCTAGACGCCAATATGCAAGGGATGTGTAGACAATTTCCAGCCACTATTTTATCCAAAATCCCCCTGAATACTTGCAAATATAAGCAATAAATTGAAAATATGAAAGATGTACCTTTTTGCCAATTTATTGAGGATCAAATGCTAATATATGATAGTTGAAAAAATATGAATTTTATTTCAAATACAGCTGCTGCTCCTTGCTTATTTTTTGCTTCAAACCCTCGTCAAAAATATGCTCCATGTGCCAAAAATCAGGGAAAAATACCAGTGATCCCCTAGGGCATTCAAAATGGCCCGAAAGTCCTCCCAAGCTAGTCGCCCAAGTTGCCAAGCTGCAAAAAAAATCACTGAATATTTATTGGGCAAAATCCCACTTTTCACAAGTGAATTTGATCAAGAAAACCCTGTCAATAATTTAAATAATAATCTGAAAATTATTATTTAATATTCTAGCAAATTAGAGCCTTGAAACTTCATCAAAACTTCACCAAACTCCACGTCAATATTTTGCAAAATTAATAATAAATTTCAAAATATTAAATTGTTCAAAGAGACCCCAAATAGAATCCCCAAACACTCCCACAAGCCTCCAAATCAAGTCGCTCCACTTGCAAAATTAGTACAAATAATAAACAAAATTATTATGCTCAAATGGATCTCAAATAGTCCACCAAACCCTCTCAAAGCAAATCGCCCCACTTTAGGGCAAGTAACAAAACCTCATTTAGCAAAGGTAGCGTCAAAAGACACCTTTTGTAGTATAATCAGCGCCAAATTTGCAAACACCTATTGGGCATGCATCCCAATATCTTTTTCAAGCATGAAGAAATAATATCAAATTCAACATGTTTTTAATTGTGATCTTCACCTTGTATATGTACCTTCCAAAGGGGGGTGAACCATCTTGGGGAGGTAAAATACCTCATAAGCCTCTCTTGCGAACTTTTTATGATATATTTTCCTTTCTTTGCTTTATCTCTTAAGCCGACACTCCTCTTTTTCAGATATAATATTCATTAGTTGCCTTAATAAAATAATAATTAAAATTATTTTTAGGCAATAAATTAATAATTAATTCAATTAAATACTTTAATATTAAAAACTACTTTTATCAAATATTCTATTAATTAAATAATAATTGCCTTATATGAGCAAATGATAAAAATCACATTTTGGTAATTAATAATTAATTAATAAAATATAACCTCAAAAGAATCTTTTATTCTATGGGGAAGTAGACTAAAGGTCTTCAATCTTTGCTTATACATGATGTAGAAATGGGGACATCACAATTCTCCCTTCCCACAATTGCTTGCTTGATAGAGCATTTGCTACCACATTGTTATTACCATTCACATATTCAATATCAAAATCATAAGCTTGCACCTTGCTTACCTACTTTTGTTACCTGTCATTCAACTCCTTTTGATTGAGGAAGAACCTCAAGTTATTGTGATCCAATTTTACAATGAATTTGCCACAAACCAAATAGTGTCTAAACTTATTTAAAGCATGCATAGTCGCCAACATTTCCTTGTCATAAATTGAATAAGCTTTCTTTGAATCCTTGAGTTTCTTACTCTCAACAACAATATGATGTCTATTCTGTATTACGACAATCCCAATCCCTTCACCTGAAGCATCACATTTAACTACAAAAGGAGTAGAGAAATTTGGAATAGCAAGAACGGGCAAGAACACATTACCTCCTTGAGCTTTTCAAATGCTAGTTGGTTTGTTTTGGGCCATTTGAAAGCCTCTTTCTTAGTCAAATCAATCAAGGGGGCAGCAAGTCGTGAGAAACCCCTCACAAATCTCTTGTAATAACTACAAAGATCACAAAAACCTCTCAATTGTGTGAGTGTAGAGGGAATAGACCAATCCATGATAGCTGCAATTTTCTGTTTAACTACTTGCACACCTTGTGCATTGATGACATGTCCCAAATACAAAATCTCTTTTAATCCAAGCTCACACTTGGATTATTTTTGCAAAGAAAGAATGCTTCTCTAATGTGTTCAAAACCAAATCCAAGTGCCTCATGTGCTCCTCCAAGGTTTTGCTATACTCAAGAATATCATAAAAAAAAACTAGCACAAATTTCCTTAGATATTGCCAAACATATTTTTCATGCATGATTGAAAACTAGCTGTGGCATTAGTCAATCCAAAAGGCATAACCAAAGCCCAAAATGACATCTAAAAGCAGTTTTATGAACATCCTCGTCTTTTACCTTGATTTGGTGATAATCGGATCTCAAATCAATCTTGGAAAGGTGGGTGGCACCATGTAATTCATCCATTATTTCATCAATCCTAGATATTGGATACCTATTCTTGATGGTCTTATTCAACACCCTGTAATCAATGCACATCCTCATAGTACCATCCTTTTTCTTCATTAGAACAACTGAAGAAGCAAAATGACTTGAGTTAGGCATTATGTGTCTCATATCAAGTAACTCTTTGATGATTTTTTCAATCTCTTCCTTGAAAGCTCTTGGATGATGATAAGGAGTGACAATAACTGGTTTGGCATCCACTTCTAGCTCAATATTTTGTTCAAAACCTCTATTCGGTCGCAAACTATAAGGTAAATCATCAAAGACATGAACATGCTTGTAACTTACCATAAGGGGGCTGCTGTTCTCTTTTTTCTGAATTTACTGTGATAAGGCAGGTTGCTGCCCAAACAATTTGACCTCTTCTAAAGGCTCTTTCCATCCTCTTTATAGACACCTCTTGTGGAGCACCATTTGCTAGACCCTTGAGGACCACTTCTTTGCCCTTTTTGAATAATTCAGCTCCATAGTTTTATAATTTTGAGTGAATACACCTAAGGAATGCAACCATTGAAGACCCAAAACAATATCAATATCTCCAATGTCAACAACATAAAAATCATCAATTACCTTGTGTTTCCCAAGAGTGAGCGGGAGTTGTGGCAATTTTTTGGAGCAAGAGATGGTGAATCCATCTGCCATAGTCACATTGAAACCTTTGTAATCCGTGGTTTTTAATGCCATCTTCTTAACCAAGCCTCCATCAATGAATTTATATGTGGCTCCATTATCAACCAAAGTAGTCACTCTTTGACCCTTCAATGTGCCTTTTACTTTGAAAGCATGATACTTGGGAGCTCTTGAAAGAGAAGCAAGTATGCTACCCAAGTCTTGTGTGTCCTCCTCATGCACATGCTCATCGACAACATTGTGATTTTGTTCATCATTGGTATCATTAATATCAAAATCTAAATCATCATCAATTACCTCAATGTAGTAGACATGTCTTTTGCCCATGCAATGGTGGCCTTTGGTCCATGGATTCTTGCAAGTGAAACATAAGCCTTGCCTTTTTAATTCATCTCTAATGTCCTTCATGTTGCTGCTATAGGGCAGCGATCTATGAGGTGTTACATACGGTGTATAAGGCTTCTTTTGTTGCTCATTGGGTGGTGACCTAGGCTGTCCACCTTGTGCCCCTAGTTGCCCACTAAAATCAGACCTTGGCTGCCTTGTATTTGCCCCTTTCGGCAGCGAATAGGTGGCTGCCCTTTTTACCTTTCATGGCCCCTGTATGCTGAACATTCTAAATCCAAAGCCTTAGTGATAGCAACTTGTAAATAAAGTGGGTTAAAAGCTTTAACCAAACCCTTAAAGGGCTCAACAAACAAAACAACCAACCTCTTTTGACTAATATCGGGTACCATAACTGAAACTTTTTGAAAATCAACAATGTACCTTTCAACACCATGATCTTATTTGAGTTGTGCCAACTCACGAAAATGTATTTCTGGATTTTTCCTATCAAGCCATGATCCTCTTGCCAAACTCCTCCAAGGTAGTAATGGATCCGTGGCCTTGTGTGATTAAGCCATGAAACCACCACTCATGAGCAATACCCTCCAAATGTAGGGTGACAAACTTTAGAGCCTCATTCTCAAACATAGGGCTAAGTGATAAATATGTCTCCAACTTTTGCAACCATGATCTCATTGGAAGTTTATCAGTACCATAAAAAATAGGAAGAAAAATCTTACCCAACTTTTTTTGCAGATCTCTATGGGGTTGCATATTAGGAACCCTTGGCTTGGATCCTTCCTTCATCTCACAATAATCCCGAAAAGACAAGAGTGCTTGTGTGGCAAAGCTTAGGGCTGTATACTCTTTTTGGCGAATATCCATTGTATTGTCCCTTGGCATTCCCATCTCTACTACTGATTTTCTTTGCATAAAAACAGCCTTGAAGAATTTATGATGGTTAATAGAAACCCTCTCATTATCACTCGAATTTCCTTCTCGATTGAAGGGGTGGTTCCTGTTGGAAGTTATAATAGCCTTCAACATATATGCAAATTGTATACCCAAAGTATTCTGAAGATCATTTTGGCTTTTTTGATCAAGCCTTGCAAAAGCTTAACCTGCTGAAGTAAACCCATTAGGTTCTTGATCCTCCATGGTCTTTCTCCTTTTCTGATAACACAAGATTTTTTTACTTGCTTGCATCCAACAACCAAACTCACAGATAGACAAGAACGGTGCTCTGATACCACTGTAATGTCCCCAAATGGGACGATTTAATAAAAAAAGGGTTTTCCCTAAAGTCTACAAATTCTGAAATTTAAAATCAGCAAACTCTAGTTTGCAAGAAATGATTTAGAACCCTTACCAAACCCCAAGAAACCATAGACATCAATATGCAAGGGATGTGTAGACAATTTTCAGCCACCATTTTATCCAAAATTCACATGAATACTTGCAAATATAAGCAATAAATTGAAAATAGGAAAGATATACCTTTTTGCCAATTTATTGAGAAGCAAATGCTAATTTATGATAACTGAAAAAATATGAATTTTATCTCAAATATAGCTGTTTCTTGCTTATTTTTTGCTTCAAATCCTCGTCAAAAATATGCCAATGTGCCAAAAATCAAGGAAAAATACTAGTGATCCCCTAGGGCATCCAAAATAGCTCGAAAGTCCTCTCAAGCTAGTCACCCAAGTCGTCAAGGTGCAGAAAAAATAGCTGAATATTTATTGGGTAAAATCCCATCTTTCACAAGTGAATTTGATCAAGAAAACCCTGTCAATAATTTAAATAATAATCTAATTTTTTTTATTTAATATTCTAGCAAATTAGAGCCTTGAAACTTCATCAAAACTTCACCAAACCCTATGTCAATATTCAAGAAATTAGTAATAATTTATAGAATATTAAATTGCTCAAATAGACCCCCAAAAGGATCCCCAAACACTCCCACAAGCCTCCAAATCAAGTCGCTTCACTTGCAAAATTAGTACAAATAATAATCAGAATTATTATGCTCAAATGGATCTCAAATAGTCCACCAAACCCCCTTTCAATAGCCTCTCAAAACAAATCGGCCCACTCTAGGACAAGTAACAAAACCTCTAGCAAATGTAGCATCAAAAGACACCTTTCGTAGAATAATCAGCGCCAAACTTGCGAACACCTATTGGGCATGCATCCCAATATATTCTTCAAGCATGAAGAAATAATATCAAATTCAACATGTCTTCAATTGTGATCTTCACCTTGTATTTGTATCTTCCAAAAGGGGGCGAACCACCTCGGGGAGGTAAAATACCTTATAAGCCTCTCTTGCCAATTTTTTAGGATATTTTTTCTTTTTTTTGCTTTAGCTCCCAAGCTGACACTCCTCTTTTTTGAATATAATATTAATTAGTTGCCTTAATAAAATAGTAATTAAAATTACTTTTAGGCAATAAATTAATAATTAATTCAATTAAATACTTTAGTGGTAGAAACCACTTTTATCAAATATTCTATTAATTAAATAATAGTTGCTTTATATGAGCAAATGATAAAAATCACTATTTTGACAATTAATAATAAACTAAAAAAATATAACCTCAAAATGATGCTTTAGTCTATGGAGAAGTAGACTAAAGGTCTTCAATACTTGCTTATACATGATGTGGAAATGGGGACATCACATTCCAAGCAACTGCCTAGGGTCACTTAGACTTGTCATTTTAGCTCATGATGTAGGAATATACAATAAACCCTATAGAAGACAGCCATAGAACAATACATAACTCAGAGGGAAAATATGCCAAAAATGTTTGGTACACAGAAGTAAAATTCTGAGAAAGTACTATAGTTTATAGATACATTCTTATAGATTTCAATTTTCAACCCCTAAAGTGGGCGTTGGAAGAAGCTACTGAGAGGGGGGTTGAATCAGTTGCTTGACAAAATCTATTCAATTCCATTCATCATTTCATGAAGCCTTCATTTACATAAAAGATCAAGTGCATAAGTAAACAACTATACAAGAATACCACAAGAGAACATAAGAGATGTGGGAAACCCTTTTGGGGAATAAAACCCATTGAATTGTGCACATGGACTACAATCTTATAATATCAAGATCTAAAAATTAGTGAAGCACCAACTTCACAAGGAGCTTTAACCCCTATCTAGTTGAGCACCCACTCAACTAGTCTTTTGCAAGCTCTATCTTGCAAGGAGGCTCCAACCCCTTAGGTAACTTAGCACCAACCAAGTCACCTTTGATCTCTGATCACTTTAGAACATCTGTTCTTAATCTTCAACTGATGATGACCTCCTTTGTTTGCACTCTTTACCCTTCAATCTCACTCTAACAACCTCTTAGGCCTTCTCGCTCAAATAGCCCTCTCTTTGGCAGAAATAGATCAAATGACCTTCCTTAATACCTGTATAAAAATAGTTAGATATTCATGGCATATTTTACTCAGCTCCCTGATGTTCTTCAAGCTCTTAACCTGTTCTCAAAAACACTATTTCTTTCGCTCAATAGCTCCACATCTCAACTAGTCAATTTAGGCTTTTAAGCCTTCTTAAGTACTTGACCCTTGCTCTTATCCATCTTAGTCAGCCATGAACCTTTCCATACATGAAATACCTTTGGAATAGATTACCATACACATTTCAAAGGTGAAACAAACATTGCACAAGTTGGTCATAGTCCATAAGGACCAAATTCACAATTAGGCCTAATGGAGACCTAATACAATTAGGTTTGTCCTATCCACACGTTACCATTTTGACCCTTAGGAACACTTCTTGTCTCAACCAACATATGAAACATTTCATACTTGCCTCCAACAGACCCCTAATAAGTTCACCTTGAGTCCCCAACTCCATTTGGCCAATTTCGCTACTTGGACCTACCAATTAGGTCTCCTCGCCAATAGGCCTTCTCACTGCCTGTACGTCTGTCTTGCAAATTTGAACCAAATACACAAATTTCTCACATAACCCATGCATCAAATCACAGAATAGGATCATCATGACTTAAACAACTTCCCAAAATGCTTTTGTCTCCACCATATAGGCCAAAGGGCCTCAAGAATACTCCTGTAGATGACTTACTTAGAAACACTAAACACTATCAGTACACAGTCAAAATCATTTGACTCTCCAAGCTTGATCAGGTACTTCCAATGAGAACAAATGCATTCACATGATTCTATTAGTCCTTTAGAACACCTTTAATAACTTTGGATCATTCATCTTAGTGAAAATTGACTTAGGGACATCCTTTTCAGACACAAAAAAGTTCCCTGTAGGACCAAAAACACAATTAAGAAAATCACCTTATAGAAAACATGTGGGAACACTTCTATGATCTGCCAATGGATTTGTGTGAACCTTTAGCATCCTTAAAACATCTCTGGAAAGATAGATTGCATGGTCATGTATCAATATTGGTCTTACAGACCAATGTCACTGTCACTCTACACAGACTCCGCTATGCTAGATATACCAATTTGATGACAAATTTTTGCATAGATGTAGGCATCATCAACACTTCTAGACCAAGGGGATATGAGGGATAGGTCTTGAATAATGACCCCATTTCTTAAGATCCATCCCTAGTCCTCTGCAACCAATCTCTAATCTCATTTTCATTCTCGCCTAGTTTTCTCACTGTTCTGCTTATTAGGCCAGTTTAACGATAGGCTACTTTTCATGACCGGTTTTGCACATTTTTGGTCAACAACATGCTTAGAAACTTTCATGAGCATAAACTATAAGTCTTGCACATCATCCTCCATCCACTTGCATGCTTTGCCCTGGTCAACTCTCCCTGTAGTATCAAAAACCTTGAAAACAAGGGTTTTCTTGTAGCTTCTACTCACTGTCAGGACAAACAAAAACCATCTGAGGAAACCTTGAAGAGTCCTTTACATGTTCCAAACACCAAACTAGGTCAACTGGGCCATTCTAAGCCATAAATGATTGGATCCTTCTTATCGGGTCTTTGTAAGGGTTTTAGGAGGGTTTTGACCACCTTACCTTCTTAGCAATCATTTATAAAGAATTGCCCTTCAATCCCAAAACCAATGCCAAGAAATTCAAGCTAGGGACCTTGCCCAACTACTATGAAGTGCTCAGGGTTTCATGCAAAGGTTGCACGTGCCATTGAGCATGAGAAACTTCTCGGGTCTGCAACACCCAATTTTGTGCTCATAGTCAACCTTATCATCAAATTTCTTGCTTTCTCCTGTAAGCTATGACTTCAAACTTTGTCAACATGCTTATCATGACCTCTCACACCTTTGTAAATGCTCTCAAGAGCTCTGGCATCCTTGGAAATGATCTTGACGCTTGCTTAGGCCATTATAGGTCACTTTGTACACTACGCCTCATACTACCGAGCATACTTTGAGTATGATCATGCCTTGAAACCTCTTGAATTGTCTTCAACACTCTATCCTCATGTCATACAACATCATATCATGCTCTCATACTATCATCCTTTCTTACATAACTCATATACATCTTATCTTACTAAGTCACCAACCCTGTATCTTCTCACTAGGTCTCTTCATGCATGAACTAAGCTTCAAAATTTGATCTTTGACCTTATTTGAAGACTTTTTTGCCTCATGCCGATGTTTAAGAAACTTAGAACACTTACTCATGCTTGTATAGACCCGTAACACAAAACTTTATCATGCATCATGCATATATCTTCTTCACAAAGCTAGACCAAACTACTCAAGACACCTAGTGCTTAGAGTTTGGATACAAGCAAGCTAATTCAATGATTCATGCTTTAAACATGATTCCCTGAAGACAAGTCCATTCTCAACAGATTGTATGAGCTCTGTCACATTATATATTTGTATCAAGACTTCATATGATATGCAAGGACTTGTTGACCCATGTGCTTTCCTTGTATGCTTCTCAGTATTTATAGTTTAAGCAAGATGCTTCTCTTGTACCTTGAACGTGATCTTGATATGTTAACAAACCTTAGAAAGGATACCAGGTTGCCTTCAAATTTTCTCTCAACAAAGAAACAAAGCTTCTTAGTCACATACCACTTCACCAATCATGACATCAACTCTATCTTTTGTTATGAAGGACATTCAACTTGACTTTGACATCAATGACAACATTAATGCTTCAATACGAACACTAGAAACATACCTCAACAATCTCCCCCTTTGTCATTGATGGCAAACATTCTTGATCATAGCAGATCATTCTCCTATACTTGAACTTGAAACAAGAACTTTCTCCCCCTTTGACATTAATGGCAAAGGTTCTCATTCTTGGCAGTTATTTTATCCTTGGGTTTGGGGCAACAACTTTTCTTTCAAACAAACTTCATCAAACCTTTCTTTAGCACATACCAGGTTCACATACCTACTCATGAGACATGATTGACTCCCTTTGTCTCCATGAAACTTCAAGACATTTTAAAAACTGACTTGGTTTGATCAAGTCATCATACCAACTTTTTGTGACTTGTCTCTTGAAATCACATCTGTAGTGGATTTCTTTGACTGAAACTAGAACTTGAAGATCTTCTAAGACCACAAAACTCCCCCTATGACCAGGTATCCTTCATGCTTCTTGCTTGCTGGCTAAGTGCCTCTATGAAGCCTAATGGAGTCACCTCTGCTCCAGAGAGGTAGAACAACATAAATTCAAGAGATTCCCAGATCTCCTTGTCTTTGTAGGACTGAACCTCCTCCATGATCTTATGCTTGATTTGACCTTCTAGCTTGATCACCTCAATCTTTGTTTGGGTATCATTTTGTCTTGATTTATTGGTCTTGTTTCCTTCATGAACTATGCTGATAGATAAAATTCTTGGCACTCCTTTGCATCTTGATTTTGTTCTACCATGGCAAATAGTCCATTTGAACTTGCAAACTGATTATCAACCTTAGCCATCTTAGGTTTCCAATTACTATTTTTCTCGTGTTCTAGAAGCCTTAAACTTCTTGACTTGTCTTGAAAATTTATGCTTATAGTAATTTGCAATGTGACCAACCTTATGACAGTTAAATCATGTTATCCTTCTAGATGGAAACACACCATGACCCATACCTCTTGGTTGATGGTTCCCCTCATAGTTCCATGCAAATTAATTCTTGAAGGGCCTTCTGCAATGCCTTGCTCTATGTCCAAATTGATTACATGAATAATAGTAGCCATTGAAAGGATTAACATACCTTATGTTATTAGAATTCTTGATAGTTTTGACCTTTGTTCTATCAGCATCCTCATTCTTTGATTGACCTTTGACCAATGAAACCAAGCATTGTCTTGTCATCAACAGTCTTTTGACTACGCAGAAGGTTGTCTATATCATTGGTGCTCTTTTCAAACCTTACAAAGGACATAAACCTTATTTGATGCTTGTTTTAATTCAGCGCTCAAAGAATTCACTTCAGCGACATACTTGCACATTGTTCTTCTTTTGCTTCTAGGTCTGTAGTCACAATTTCAAGTTGACTTTCCACTTGTTTGACTATTTCCTATTGCTCCTTGGAGTTGCTGCTTAGTCTAGCTTCAAACATGTTGATTTGCTCCTCAGAGTCTTTGATAAGGGACCTTATCACCCTATTCTTTTTCTTGACCATTTTCAGTTCTTCTAGAGTATTCATCAACTCAGCTTCAAGATCCACTTCATCTCCTTTATTTGAATCACCAATCCATATGGATTCTTCTTGATTTGAGCAGCTTGCTTCTTCAACCATGAAGAGAACCTCATTGACATCAAGACCATCACCTTCATGATCACTTTCTGAGTCACTTCTTTCACTATCATTAGATGAGCTGCTATCTTCCTTGGTATAAAGGCTCCTTTTGTTTTTGAAGAACCTTTTTTTGTTGTCATATCTTCTAAAGTTCTTATTGCTCTTATCAGATTTATAAGACTTTATCATCATCATCATCTTCATTATGTTCTACATCATCCTTTGTCTTATGTTTGTGAGGACATTTGTTGGCAAAGTGTCCAATCTCTCCACAATTGAAACATTTGAAAGGCAACTTGCCTTTGTATTTACTTGAACTTGTCTTCAACTTTCTTGCAAACATAGCTATTAATTCATCATCATCTATATTAGATTCATCATTATTTATGACTTTCTAACCTTGTGACTTCTTCTCTTTTGGCTTCTTTTCTGCTTTGAACGCAACTTCTTTCTTTGCAGGGCTTCCTTCACTTGCCTCATTTCATACGCTGTTAGAGTTCCATGAAGTCCATCCATCTCAAGTTTGTTTAGATCTTGCATTTCTTCAACAACACATACCTTGGAATCAATTTTCGGAGTTAGAGACCTTAAAACCTTTTGAACAACAATAGTCTCTTTCAATTCTTCTCCTAGACCTCTTATGAAGTTGAACACCTCATCAACCCTCAACAAGTAGGCTGCAATGGTCTCATCTTCATTCATTTTTAGACTTTCAAATTGTCTTCTATGAGTTTGCAACTTTGCCAATCTGACTGTGGAATCTCCCTCATGAATAGTTTTCAACTTATTTCACATTTCTTTGGCAGATATACAGTGCATAACCTTCACAAGTTCTGCTTTAGATAGACCACACATAATGCAATTCATTGCTTTTGAGTTGTTGTCATTGGCCTTCTTACCTGCTGCATTTGTAGGAGGAATAGGGGGTGCGGTATACCCATCCAAAACTGATTGCTAAACATCATGACCTTGAGACATCAGATATGTCATCCTCACACTCCAAAAAACATAATTGGATTCATTGAACAATGCTTTGCTTGTAGAGAAACCTCCCTGAGTTTGACTAGCCATTTTAGCTTGTTTAGAATCTCTTTTAGCTTGTAAGACCTCCTTCAAAGGACCTGCTCTGATACCAAATGTTGGAAGAAGCTACTGAGAGGGGGGGTGAATCAGTTGCTTGACAAAATCTATTCAATTCCATTCATCATTTCATGAAGCATTCATTTAGATAAAAGATCAAGTGCATAAGTAAACAACTATACAAGCATACCACAAGAGAACATAAGAGATGTGTGGGAAACCCTCTTGGAGAATAAAATCCATTGAACCATGCACATGGACTACAGTCCTATAATGTCAAGATCCAAAAATTAGTGAAGCACCAACTTCACAAGGAGCTTCAACCCCTCCCTAGTTGAACACCCACTCAACTAGTCTTCTGCAAGCTCTATCTTGCAAGGAGGCTCCAACCCCTAGGTAACTTAGCACCAACCAAGTCACCTCTGATCTCTGATCACCTTAGAAGCCCTGTTGCTAATCTTCAACTAGTGATGACCTCCTTTGTTTGCACTCTTTACCCTTCAATCTCACTCAAACAATCTCTTAGGCCTTCTCACTCAAATAGCCCTCTCTTTGGCAGAAATAGGTCAAATGACCTTCCTTAATACATGTAGAAAAATAGTTAGATACTCATGGCATGTTTTGCTTAGATTTCTGATGATCTTCAAACTCTTAACCTGTTCTCAAAAAGACTTTCCTTCGCTCAATGGCTCCACATCTCAACTAGTCAATTTAGGCCTATTAAGCCTTCTTAAGTACTTGACCTTTGCTCTCACCCATCTTAGTCGGCCATGAACCTTTCCATACATGAAATACCTTTGGAATAGATTACCATATACGTTTCAAAGGTGAAACAAACATTGCACAAGTCGGTCATAGTTCATAAGGACCAAATTCACAACTAGGCCTAATGGAGACCTAATGCAATTAGGTCTGTCCTGTCCACATATTACCATTTCTGACCCTTAGGAACACTTTTTGTCTCAACCAACGGATGGAACACTTCATACATGTCTCCAATAGACCCCTAATAAGTTCACCTTGAGTCCCCAACTCCATTTGGCCTATTTCACTACTTGGACCTACCAATTAGTTCTCTGTTATGTCCCCTTGTTGCTCTTGATCAGTATGAGCTTTCCATTTAGCCTATTTCACAGTTCTTGTAGGCTAATTGGGTATGGTTAGGGGACTTAGGTCCTATGTTGGGCTTTGTGGAGGTTTTTTTGAGTTTTCCAGTGGGGGTTACTACTTTTTGCAATGGCTATTTTTAGAACTTACTATTTTTAGTAAGTTTTAGTGCTTCTCAGATTGAGCCGGTTTGGTGTTTGGACACACTATTTTTAGTAAGCGCTATTTTCAGCAGCTGGTCTTGGCCTCTATTTCTCCAACAGTTCAATGCAATATTTCCCATTATGGCTTTGGTAAGTTCTAAGGGTGATTGACTTAATATTTATTATTTGTCACTTAAGTTCTGTTATAAAGTTACTTTATAACTTAAGTGAGGGTGGTGTGTTCAGGAAAAAAAAAAAGGTGACTTCAAGTTGTTTTTAAAAGCTAAATATTAGCCTCCAAAGTGGATGTCATGTTTGGGGAGGGATAAGGAAAAAAAATAAAAAAAAAAATTAAAAGGGCTCATGAGAAAGGCGTAGCATCTTGGAGGGAAAAGTTGGAATTTGAAATGTGTTGCCCTAATTCCTCCTCATCTTCTATATATATGTACTTTGGGCCTTCATTGGGGGATATTGAATTGGCAACGTAACGTGTTGTTGTTTTGGTGGTGAAGACCCACCCTAGCTGGTTGGCATTTGGATTGAAGATTGACAGTTATTTTGGCTTGTTGACCAAGCATTTTGGTGCTAATATAATGAGGATATTTTTAGTATTTTGAGTGGGTTTGAAGACTTTGGTTTGGTAGATGAGTTGCATCTTTTGGAGTGTGTTAGGAGCTATTTTGATTCACTTTCAGGTGTTTGATATACCTTCTTCTGAGTTCTGGAAAAACACATATTATGAGTAGTTGGAAACACAAACTGTTCGTAACTCGGTGTGTGGGAAGAGTATCGTTTTGGTTGATGATCCTATGGATTCCTTGCACCTGGGTGCCTCATTTTGAGCCCTCATTGTATTGTTTGGTGAGGCATTGATTTAATAAAGCAGATTGCCCCTCCTAGGGAGTCTTACCATTTCACTGGGCATTGGTCTTGGTCTGAAAATTAGATTATACACTTTAAGGGTCTGCAACACGATGCTAATGGTGTCAATTCACAGTAGAATGATGGTTAATGCTGGGGTTTGCTGTACTTTCATTTGGTGTCTTTCATGAGGAGTTATATGCATTTGCTGCTCAATGTATGACCACAAAATGTACTTTCTATGACTGTAACCAGGTCTGCTATAAATTTCCTAAAGTCTGATTTTAATTATTGTTCAATGCCAACATGATTTGTAATGGGTTTAATATGGAATGATGCAAATACATGTTTATTTCCTTTCTATGCAAAGATTTCTATGTATGCCACAACATGTTGAATGGAACTTGAAAACAAACACATTCTGCAATATCTGTCTTACTCTATAAACCAACACAAGAAAAACAAAAAACATGGGTGGTTATTACAGTGGTATCAGAGCACAATTTTCCTGCCAGCCTGTGTTAGTCATCTACAATCAGCTATACATCTTCTATGAGTGAAAGAGAGCAGAGATATTCCAACAGGGAGCAAAGAAAAACTCAGTGGCAGCCCCCACAGGGTCCAGAAGGTGAGACTATTTCAGGTATCCTTGGGATACATCATGTCCCTCCTATTGATAGTGAAAATGCTCCAGGAGACATGACTGAAAGAGATAAGGGTAGAGCTAGTTCGGTTAGCCCAAATTCGAGGATGGAGAGAAAGTTTGATACAATGATGGACATGATGTCTCAGCTGTTGGATAAGATTGGACAACCTATAACAGTAAATAACACACATAACAACTCACAGAGCAACCCGACAAATAAAGGGGAAGGTAGTTCCACAAATTAGTAAGGTGGAAATGAAGGGCAGCGTATAACAAGGTCAAACACTATTCCTAGGCCTTTTCAGCCCACATTCATTCAGAAAGAGGCACCACAGATTGCTCATGACACTCCCTTGCCATTGGTGGATGAGCTAAGAAACGCCTATGCTGATTATGATACCCTTCTAGAGGCACTAAAAGACAATTTAACCTTCAATGAATTCATGGATTAGAAGAAGAAGGGTGGCAGAATTGCTGATCATAGAGGGCCAGCAGTTCAGAGAGACCTATAGCAGGGTTTGGGCAAGGTTACACTTGCTCATTTTGATGGGAATGATAAGTGTTCAGCTAGAGCATGGGTTCAGAAATTGGATAACTACCTAGCTTTTAGATCGATGGCAGAGGATGAGGCAATTAAATTTGCCACTTAGCATTTGGATGGAGTTGCTCATGAGTGGTGGTACCACGGCCTTATCACTTTGGGTCATAGATCTATTACTACTTATGATGAGTTTACTAATAAACTCATTGAAAGATTTGATAAGAAGGACCCTGAGTTGCATTGATAGATTTTGGGGCCACACATAATTTCATAGATGAGGGACTTGTAGCACGTAGGGGTCTTCAGACATAGGAGGTAGATGGCTTCAAAGCGATGGTTGCGGATGGGTTTACCATTACATGTACCAGGATGATTCCTCAGTTAAGCCTTCAGTTGGGTAATTACGAAGTCAAGGATGACTTCTATGTGGTTAGTACTGGAGACACAGATGCTGTGATGGGTATTTAGTGGCTACGTTCCCTTGGTGAGATCACACTTAACTTTCAGACCATGGAGCTGAAATTCAAATTAGAAGGTAGGAATGTGGTCTTGAGTGGTATATCAAATGGAGGGCCATGGGTGGTTTCTCTCAAACGCATGGAGAGACTATTTAGACATGATCAGGTAGAGTGGGGAGCAAAGTGTGTAGTGATGCCCACGGTTACAGAAGAGAAGAAGCGCTCTTATCCTCTAGACATTTAAGGTTTGCTAAGTGAAGCAAGGTTTTTGGTAGCATACCTCCTAGTAGGCCTCCTGACAGAGGTATTGAGCATGTGATCTAGTCGGAGGAGGGTGCTAAGCTTGTCATTACTACACCATACAAGTATCCGAAGAGACACAAGGATGAGATTGAGAAAGCAATTAAGGAGCTTTTCGACATGGGGCATATTAGACAGAGTAATTGTCCATTCGCTTCTTCCATTGTGCTAGTGAAGAAGGATGAAACTATGCACATGTGCATAGATCACAGGGCATTGAACAAGAAAACCATCAAGAACAGATACCCTATTCCTAGAATAGATGTGCTCATTGATGAGCTACATGGAGCAGTCTATTTTTCTAAAATAGACTTGAGATTTGGATACCATCAGATCAGGGTTAGAGAGGAAGATATTGAGAAGACAACGTTCAAATGTCACTATGGTTATTTTGAGTTCCTTATGATGCCCTTTGGATTGACGAACGCTCCTGCTACATTCCAGTCATGTATGAACAAGATATTCAATAAGCAGTTGCGTAAGTTTGGGTTGATATTCTTTGATGATATACTTATTTATAGTAAAGTAGGTCATGGGAGGAGCATTTGAGACATTTGGATGAGGGTTTGAACATTTTGGAGAGGGAGTCTTTGTTTGCTAAGGAGTCCAAGTGTGAGTTTGGCATGACAGAATTGCTATATCTTGGACACAATCAGCTTTGAAGGGGTTAGCATTGATCCCGAAAAGATTAAGGCTATTCTTGATTGGCCTCCGCCTACAAATCTTACACAGTTGAAGGGGTTCTTTGGACTTTGCGGATTCTACAGGGGATTTGTCAAGGGTTTTTCTTAGTTGGCTGCCCCACTTACAGATTTGACCAAGAAGGGAGCATTTGTTTGGTCTGAAACAATGCAACAATCTTTTGACCACTTCAAGCATTTGATGAGCACATGCCCTATTTTAGCAATCCCAGGTTTTTCCAAGCCTTTCGAGCTTGAATATGATGCATCAGGTGAAGGTATAGGTGCTGTCCTTATGCAGAGCAAACACCCAATCACATTCGAGAGTAGGAAGTTGAGAGGATATGAGAGAGGGTACTCCATCTATGACAAGGAGATGTTGGCAATAATGCATGCCTTAGCTAAATTCAGACAGTACCTTGTTAGAGGGAGATTTGTTGTTAAGACTGATCATAACAATCTTAAATACTTCCTAAATCAGAAAGATCTTAATGAGAGGCAGCAGAAATGGGCAAGCAAACTCCAAGCCTATGACTTTGACATTGAATATGTCAAAGGGAAGAGGAACGTAGTGGCTGATGCTTTGTCTAGAAGGTCACATTTGTGCTCAATTTTAGTTATATCAGCAGATTGGAGGGAGAAGATACAAGCTGTTTATGCAAAGAATGCACTTGCAAACAACATTCTTGATGGTTCATTGCAAGATGATAAGTACCAGGGAAGGGATGGTCTCATATTTTATAAGGAAAGAATTTGGTTAGTTCCTGAGTTTAAGATTAAAGTGCAGATTTTCAAGACTTACTATGACATTCCAATCCCTGGTCATCCTGGGTATTACAAGACATACAGGCAGATCCATGAGAGATTCTCATGGAAGGGAATGATGGCATTCTTAAGTATGTTCGTGAGTTCCAGGTGTGCCAACAAAACAAAAACTTACTTACCCTGCTGGTTTATTGCAATGTTTACCAATACCTACTCAAAAGTGAAAAAGCATATCAATGGATTTTATTATAGGGCTTCCCAAGGTGTAGGGGAATGATTGTATTTATGTGGTGGTGGATAGACTGATCAAGTTTGCTCTTTTTTTTGCCATAACAGAAGGGTATACAACTATACAAGTGGCAAATTTGTTCTTCAAAGAGGTGTTTAGGCTCCATGGAACACCTAAGACCATCATCAGTCACAGGGACAACAAGTTCATGAGCTTGTTTTGGCAGGAGTTATTCAAATTGTGGCACAAAGTTGACCCTAGCACTAGTTGTCATCCCCAGATTGATGGGTAGACAGAGGTCAATAAATGGGTGGAAGGTTACCTACGCAATTATGTTTTAGGGCAGCAGAAGGCATGGGTTAAGTGGTTGCATTTGGGAGTTCTGTTACAACTCTACTTTTCATATGTCCATTAGGATGTCTCCATTTATGGCATTGTATGGTTATGAAGCTCCCAACTTCATTGATTTACTTTTTGGAGATTGTAGGGTGCCTAGAGCCAGAGATCTTCAGGAAAGTCAGGGTGTCATGAGATCTCTGAGGGATAATATACAACATGCACAGAATCAGCAGAAGCTGTATGCTGATCAACATCGCATTGGGCGGGCTTTTGAGGTAGGAGACATTGTTTACTTAAGATTCCAGCCTTATAGGCAGTCCACTCTCAAGAAGAGTGGGTCAGAGAAACTTAAGCCCCGCTTCGATGGACCATTCAGAGTCACCAAGAGGATTGTAAAGGTGGCTTCTGAGCTTGAGCTACATGAGAGTAGCAAGGTGCACAACGTCTTCCATGTTTCTCGCCTTAAAAGGCACTTGATCAGAATGTGGTTCCTTCTACAGAGTTGCTTCCTTTGGATGAGGAAGGCAAATTGCTATAGGTTCTAGAGGCTGAGTTGATGTCAGGGAGTGTACTCTACAGAAGGGGTTGATCAGGGGGTATCTAGTGAAGTGGAAGGACTTGCCAGTAGAGTATACTACTTGGGAGAGTGAGCAAATATTTCAACACCTAGAGTTGCAATTGCTTGAGGACAAGCAATATTGGGGAGGGAGCACTGTAATGTCCCCTTGTCTCTGATCAGTATGGGCTTTCCATTAGCTTATTCAAGGGTTCCTGTAGGTTAATTGGGTATGGTTAGGGGACTCTGGCCTTGTGGAGGTTTTTCTGAGTTTTTCGGAGGGGGTTACTACTTTTTGTATTCGCTGTTTTTAGAACTTACTATTTTTAGTATGTTTCATTGCTTCTCAGATTGAGTTGGTTTGGTGTTTGGACATACTATTTTTAGTAGTTTACTATTTTTAGTAGGTGATATTTTTAGCAGCTGGTCTTGGCCTCTGTTTCTCCAGCAGTTCAGTACAACATTTCCCATTATGACTTTGGTGAGTTCTAAGGGTGATCGAATTAATATTTATTATTTGTCACTTAAGTTCTGTTATAAAGTTACTTTATAACTTAAGTGAGGGTGGTGTGTTCATAAAAGACCCCCTTGACTCATGCCTAGCAAAAAAAAAAGGTGACTTCAAGTTGTTTTTAAAGCTAAATATTAGCCTCCAACGTGGACGCCACGTTTGGGGAGGGATAAGGAAAAAAATAAAATAAAAATTAAAAGGGCTTATGAGAGGGGCGTAGCATTTTGGAGGGAAAAGTTGGAATTTGAAATGTGTTGCCCTAATTCCTCATCTTCTATATATACGCACTTTGGGACTCCATTGGGGGATATTGAATTGGCAACATAACGTGGTGCTACTGGATTGTTTCCAGGTTTCCCTTTCTTGCTGGTTGAGCACGAAAACCCTCCTCTAGTTGCTGGTTTTGGTGGTGAAGACTCACCCTAGCGGGTTGGCATTTGGATTGACGATTGACAGTGGATTTTTCATGTTAATCAAGCATTTTGGCGCCGATATAATGAGGTTATTTTCAGTATTTTGAGTGGGTTTGGAGACTTTGGTTTGGTAGATGATTTGCATCTTTTTGGAGTGTGTTAGGCACTGTTTTGATTCACTTTCAGGGGTCTGATATACCTTCTGAGTTCAGGAAAAACACATTTTCTGAGTAGCTAGAAACACAAACTGTTCGTAACTCCGTGTGTGGGAAGAGTATCGTCCTAGGTGATGATCTTATGGATTCCTTGCAGCTGGGTGCCTCATTTTGAGCCCTCATTGCATTGTTTGGTGAGGGACTGACTGAATAAAGCAGATCACCCCTCCTAGGGAGTCGTACCATTTCACTGGGCATTGGTCTTGGTCTGAAAATCAGATTCTGCACTTTTAGGGTCTGCAATATGTTGTTGATGGTGTCAATTCACAGTAGAATGATGGTTAATGCAAAGGAAAAGGCTGGGGTATGATGGTACTTTCATTTGGTGTCTTTCATGAGGAGTTATATGCATTTGCTGCTCAATGTATGACCGTGAAATGTACTTTCTATGACTGTAACCAGGTCTGCTATAAATTTCCTAAAGTCTGATTTCAATTATTGTTCAATGCCAACATGATTTGTAAGGGGTTTAATATGAAATGATGCAAATACATGTTCATTTCCTTTCTATGCAAAGATTTCTATGTATGCCGCAACATGTTGAATGGAACTTGAAAACAAACACATTCTCCAATTTCCGTCTTACTCTATAAACCAACAAAAAAAAAAACCCATTGGTGGTTATTATAGTCTCCTCACCAATAAGCCTTCTCACTGCCTGTAAGTCTGTCTTGCAAATTTGAACCAAATACACAAATTATTTCACATAACCCATGCATCAAATCATATGAATAGGATCATCATGACTTAAACAACTTCTCAAAATGCTTTTGTCTCCACCACACAGGCCAAAGGGCCTCAAGAATATCCCTGTAGATGACTTACTCAGAAACACTAAACACTGCAATACACAGTCGGAATCATTTGACTCTCCAAGCTTGATCAGGGACTTCCAATGAGAACAAATGCATTCACATGATCCTATTAGTCCTTTAGAACACCTTTAATAACTTTGGATCATTCATCTTAGTGAAAATTGACTCAGACACATCCTTTTCACACACACAAAAAAGTTGCCTGGAGGACCAAAAACACAGTCAAGAAAATCAACTTATAAAACATCTTGTGGGAACACTTTGTGATCTTCCAATGGATTTGTGTGAACCTTTAGCATCCTTAGAACAACTCTGGAAAGATAGATTGCATGGTCATGTATCAATATTGGTCTTACAGACCATTCTCACTATGTCACTCTACACAGACTCCACTATGCTAGACACACCAGTTTGATGACAACTTTATGCATAGGTGTAGGCATCATCAACACTTCTAGACCAAGGGGTTAGGAAGGATAGGTCTTGAATAATGATCCCATGCCTTAAGATCCATCCCTAGTCCTCTGCAACCAATCCCTAATCTCATTCTCATTCTTGCCTTGCTTTGTCACTGTTTTGCGCATTAGGGCAGTTTAGCGATAGGCTACCTTTCATGACCGGTTTTGCACATTTTTGGTTAGCAACATGCTCATAAACTTTCATGAGCATAAACTATAAGTCTTGCACATTATCCTCCATCCACTTGCATGCTTTGACCTGGTCAACTTTGCGTGTAGTATCAAAAACCTTGAAAACAAGGGTTTTCCTGTAGCTTCTACTCACTGTCAGGGCAAACAAAAACCACCCGAGGAAACTTTGAAGAGTCCTTTACATGTTCCAAACACCAAACTAGGTCAACTGGACCATTCTAAACCATAACCGATTGGATCTTTCTAATTGGGTCTTTGTAAGGGTTTAGGAGAGTTTTGACCACATTACCTTCTTAGCAATCATTCATAAAGGATTGCCTCTCAATCCCAAAACCATTCCCAAGAAATTCAAGCTAGGGACCTTCCCCAAGTACTATGAAGTGCTCAGGCTTTCATGCAAAGGTTGCACGTGCCAACGAGCATTAGAAACTTCTTCTCGTGTTTGCAATACCCAATTTTGTGTTCATAGTCAACCTTATCACCAAATTTCTTGCTTTCCCCTGTAAGCTATGACTTCAAACTTTGTCAACATGCTTATCATGACCTCTCACACCTTTGTAAATGCTCTCAAGAGCTCTGACATCCTTGGAAATGATCTTGACCTTTGCTTAGGCCATTATAGGTCACTTTGTACACTAGGCCTCATACTGCCAAGCATACTTTGAATATGATCATGCCTTGAAACCTCTTGAACTGTCTTCAACACTCTACCCTTATGTCATACACCATCATATCATGCTCTCATACTGTCGCCCTTGCTTACATAAGTCATATACATCTTATCTTACTAAATCACCAGCCCTGTATCTTCTCACTATGTCTCTTCATGCAGGAACTAAGCTTCAAAACTTGACCTTTGACCTTATCTGAAGACTTCTTTGCCTCTTGCCAATGTTTAAGAAACTTAGAACACTTACTCATGCTTGTCCAAACCCATAACACAAAATTTTATCATGCATCATGCATATATCTTCTTCACAGAGCTACACCGGACTACTCAAGATACCTAGTGCTTAGAGTTTGGATAAAAACAGGGTACAATGATGTCATGCTTTAAACATGATTTCCTGAAGACAAGTCCATTCTCAACAGACTGTATGAGCTCTGTCACATTACATTTTTGTATCAAGACTTCATATGATATGCAAGGACTTGTTGACCCATGTGCTTTCCGTGTATGCTTCTTAGTATTTACAATTTAAGCAAGATTCTTCTCTTGTATCTTGAACATGATGTTGATATGTCAACAAACCATAGAAAGGATACCAGGTTGCTTTCAAATTTTCTCTCAATAGAGAAATAAAGCTTCTTAGTCACATACCACTTCACCAATCATGACATCAACTCTATCTTTTGTCGTGAAGGACATTCAACTTGACTTTGACATCAATGACAACATTAATGCCTCAATACCAACACTAGGAACATACCTCAACATTGAGCTGATGGTAACATATAAATAGCAGACAATTTCTAGTGCAAACAAATTAGAAGCAAGGCTAACTTTGCATCTAACAGTCTGTTATTATGTGGAAAGTATGATTATGAAGTCGTTGCTCTGTGGGATTATTTGGGTGCAGTGTTGGAGAGTCTTCTTTGTAGCCAGTAGCATTCTTGAATGTTACTCTCATCCTTGATCATTGTGGGCAGGGAAAATACCGCTAAAAATGAGAGCAATTTAAATTTATAAGCTATTTCTTTTATCAGGTCCATGATACCTGGGTAAAACATGTGTGTGCTTTTGGACTTGCCTTTCCCTTGAGTACATTTGATCTCCCGTATTTTGGGGTGGAATGTTGGACACTGAGATAGCTTCACTGTTTCATGCGCCTGCTGCATGTTCAATTATTTTTTGCTTTTTGAAGACATTATAATTAATACACTTCGATAAGAGGAATTAACTTAGAAATGTTGTAAAGCCCTTCTGCTACATCCCAAGTTTTTAGCATTATCAAGAATTACATCGATCCTCATTTAATATGCCACGTGTTTTGGGTCATCAATCAAGTATGTTTATGGAAGAAAGGGGCTAAGTCATCTGTGGCCTCTGTGCAAAAAGGGCTTAAAAAGGAATGAATAAGGGACCTCCCTTGAGAGTTAGAGAAGTTGTAATATCATTTAAAAGACAATGGAAAGGGAAGGTCATCCTTCCCACCAAAATCCAAGACGCACAAGAACTCAATATAAATATATCTCTACGAGGCTCATTTGGAGCATGTTTGATGCAAGAATATGTTGTATTAGTTTTAAGACCTCCTTCATTAAAGGTACGAGAGTATTGAGAGGCTGTAAATGCTGTATTTCTATATATTAGATTTGTATTCAGTGGTACTGGAGACATTGTCAGAGATCTTGGAGAGATACTTAAGGGATATTCAAGGATGGTGAAAACTCATAGAGGTGTCAGGTATTTTGTAAGAAATCAAATGTTTTGTGCCTTGTGAAAACGTATAGATAACTGTAAAAATGTACTTTTTTTCTTTTTTTTTTTTTTGGAAAAATACCGAGATTTAAGGTCTATATTCTTATTTGTGCTTTTTGTTATGTTGGAAAGAAAATTTTAATTAGCCACCTTAGTATTTTGTCACCTTCAAGTCAACAACAATTGATTTCATGTAGTTGTACCGAACATGAAGTCTTCCCAGATTAATAGCATAGCTAGCATCTGCAACTTAAATGCTTGGTTGAAATTTCTCGTGGTTTCATGCTCTTCAGGACATTTTCTTTTATAGGATTTGAGGTTAAGTTTTCTAGGAATGGATTATGATTAGGGATATTGTGTTTTGATTTTGTTTTCTGAAATAGAAGCAAAACATATTCAGCTTGTACATGGGAGCA
Organism: Torreya grandis; assembly: GCA_037957365.1. Classification (NCBI taxonomy): domain Eukaryota; kingdom Viridiplantae; phylum Streptophyta; class Pinopsida; order Cupressales; family Taxaceae; genus Torreya; species Torreya grandis. The sequence goes on along the minus strand of JARHVA010001721.1, from coordinate 2,046,651 downwards.
CCAATGAAAATCTTGGATAATAATCTAATTTTTAACCCGTCTGCTTTTTTTTCCAAAAAAATCTTTGAATTTAAACATCGACTCAGCTCTGGTACCATTGATATAGGACTGGTTCTTCCATACCAGCAGGAACATATATGTCAACTGTAATGATAGTCTTTGGAAAACTGTGTAAACTTTGACTGAATGCGAAGAACAAATCTGGATAGCAGCTGTTGTCTGTATTTGAAAAAAACATTAGATGCAACTATAATAGAGCATGATGAAAACTGTGAAAGCGAATTCTAACTTAGACATTTGATGTAATTCTAGGCAAACCTAGGGTATTTGATCCATCAAATAGCATACCTGCTAAACCATCCCAATAGGGGAGTAGCTGTGACCATCGAGGAGCCTCACTCTTAAGTTCAATGTTACTCATGTTTCATGTCAATAGAGGACACTGGTTCATGTGTTACTCTATGCCATAAATCTATGTGCACATGAGGTTTTCCCATAATTCCTTCGACCTTCCTCAGTTACCTGTAGGTAAAAATCACAAAAGCTACACCTGTGGGGTTCTGTACTAAACCAAACATGTGGCTTGCCTCTCCACTCCTAGCTGGATTTCTATTATGCATGTAAAAGGCTTCTTATCAAATCCATGCAGTCACCATGCACAAGATAACTATTTATGGAGCATGCAAATATCGAGCATAAACTATGCAAGCTGTGTACAAGGCCCATGTATGAATTTGGTCTAACATTCACGCCCTGTAACATGGGCAGTGGGTCAAAAGAAATTCACAATCGAGGCCAAGTTTGCTCCATACAATTGTAACTGTCATAGGGTGTCAAAGACATGCTATGGCCAACCACCAGATTGAGGACCTGTTCTCATGGGAGGCATTTACCCTGCATTTTACAAAATTACTTACTCGTCCAATTCTCTTTCCATACATTTTACAGGCTAGGGTCAGGAGACTTGTCATCTTGGCTCGTGATGGTGAAAATATACAGCAACTAAAATTTACAAATCCATAGGAAAACAAAAACTCATACTGGAAAATGAAGAAATGCTAAATATAAACTTTCTATGACATACAAAGGAAACGAAGACGTAGACTTATTTCAACACCTAAAGTAGGTTGAGTGTTGCAGATAAATAACACTAAAAGAAGGAACTACAAAAACATCAACTTCTCCAAGGTTGGCACTAATTCAATGCCAATTTTTTGTACCGAACCCACTTTAAAGTTGGCAATTTCTTATGCAAAATAGTCATATATCTAGTCTGTTTTGACCTATTATGCTGGAAATATGAGTGACGGTCCTTGTCACCTTTAGAAGTCCTACGGAAAAAATTGTGACACGGGTAGAGGCAGGCATCATGCCGTAAAAACAAAGGCAAAACACATACCAGGTATGGTGCCGTCGAAGTAATTCTGCTACAGAGGTATCCTGCATGATCTGAATCCCTGGAGGTATTTGAGGGACATTACTCTAAATGAGAATCTAGATGTTTTATATGCATGTGCAGAAGTAATATTAAACAATATTCAGAATAGAGAAACTAGTAGATTAGAAGTTTTATTAATCTGTGTGTTCTGTACATGTCATACTCTTGAAGGAGATTTATGGCTGTTTATCTTCCACTATTTGTTGCTAACTACCAGTGTTGCAGGGAGACATCCCCCAGCCCCTGGGATGCGTCTCGGGTACCAGGACACGTTTTGGGTACGGAAGATGCATACCGAGACGTCTCCTTGCCCATTCCCCTATGTTGTTTGGGTACGGGTACGGGTACGGGGACGTCTCGGGTATGCAGGTACGCCATTTTTCAAAAACCTTGATTTGGATATGTCGTGGGTACGTCTTATATATATATATATATAGAAAAATAATGGGAGTGGCATTCATGATTTTGTGAGCAATCGAGATGATTTATTCTAGATTTGAATGTACATTTTGTTTTTGAAGTAAATGAATGAATGAATATTATATATTTTTAAGTGTTTTATCATTTATAGACAAATATTTTCATACTATGTAGTTTCAAGTGTTTTACTCATTTTTTTAGTAAAACACTTGAAACTACATAGTATGAAAATATTTGTCTATAAATGATAAAAAACTTAAAAATATATAATATTCATTCATTCATTTACTAAAAAGACAAAATGTACATTCAAATCTAGAATAAATATATATATATATATATATATTGTATATTACTCATTTTTTTAGTAAAACACTTGAAACTACATAGTATGAAAATATTTGTCTATAAATGATAAAACACTTAAAAATATATAATATTCATTCATTCATTTACTTCAAAGACAAAATGTACATTCAAATCTAGAATAAATCATCTCGATTAATCGCTCACAAAATCATGAATGCCACTCCCATTATTTTTCAACTTAATCATTTGCTGACACTTTCTCTTACAAGGGCTCATCGATGCATTGAATCTCACAGAGTGCATGCCTTAAGGGGTTCATAGGGAATGGGGTGGGATCGGCTTGTGGTACTTTGCGAGAGATATTCTCATACTATTCTATCACGCATACATCCCTTCATGCAGCCTTCATACCTCCAATGATGTCTCCTTGAAATCTTGAAACCCTGAAATATGGCTAAGTCTGAAACCCTGGAATCTGACTAACTTTGAAATATGATAGGATCCTCCAAAACCTAGAATTTGCATTATAGCTCCCAGGAGTCCGAAACCCCTCTCAAACATCCTGAAAGTATATAAGTAAATTATAACTTAAAGTATAAGTTAAATGGAAACTTATACTTAAATGTTTATTTTGTTTATATACTGTTGAGTTCGGACTGGATTTACATTTTTTAATTTTTTTGTTGACTTCCATTGTTTCTCCTTGTCGGTACCTTTCCGGATGCCTCCGAGACGTCTCCGACAGGTACCCAAGACGTACCGGTACCCGAGACGTGAAACGTGGGGCAGGGGGCGATTCCTGCAACACAGATGTCCCCTGTCCCGTCCTGCATCAAAATATCACGTCCCCAAAACGCCTAACCCTAAACGCGCAAAAACGAGCCAAAAATAGGTTGTTTGCAGTCCGGAATGAATAGGTACGGGAAAGAACAGGGAGATTCAAAGTTTATTATTTAATTTTTTTGCAGAGAAATAGTTTAAATGTTTTTAGTTTTATTTTTTGGTTATGTAAATTAAAATTTACAATGGCACTGCAGTGTACGGCAGTCCCTGGGGCTGCTGCGAACGGCAGTGCCCTGCACTGTTGCGAACGGTAGTGGCTGTAGGTTTGGGTTTTTTTTTTTAATGTTTTTTATTTATTGTTATACTTATAAGTAATAACTTTATAATTATATATTTTTAAAATAATTTTAATTTATAACTAAATCTACGTAATAGTTTAACAATAATATATATAATTTTTTTTATTGTTATAAATATTAACTTACAAGATATGATTTTTGATTCTATAAGTTTATATTTTTAAAATAATTTTAATTTTAATTTCATAGAATATATTATATTATTTATTATATATAACATATAAATAATAAAAATATATATTGCCGTCTCCCCATACCCCCATCTCCTATTTTTCAAAAATTGGCGTACCTGGTACGGGTACCCGTCTCCCCATACCTGTCTCTTGGCAACTATGCTAACTACTTGTGCAGATGTGTTTACATAATATTACAAAGCCATGAAGGCTTGAAGAGCCATTATGGAAGTTAAAACGGTTGAGCTTCCAGTGACTCTTTGCCTTCTAACGGTTGCACTGCATTGTACCAAAATTTGATGGTGAAAATCTGGTCTACATGACAGTGCCTGACACCCCACAGGGCACTGCCCTTTGATTCTTTGAGGGGAACCCTACGAGTTATATTGGGGCTCCACCCCATTAAGAGCGAAGGGAGCAATGAAGGGCTACACTAACTGCACAAAGAAGAACCGTGCCAAAAGGTGTTGCGCAGAGATGGACTTCGCAAGGAAAAAGGTGTATGGAGAAGGGAAGGGTGTGGAGGAGTGCACAAAGTGTAGAAGGAGCTTTGCGATGAAGTTTGTGCAAAAGCCCTGATAAGGTGAGAACCCTGCGCAGGGTGCACAAGAGACTTGGGAAGGTGAGGGCCTAGTCCTGCATTCTGATCACTGTATGCAGGTTATGAAGAGTCTTCAAGGCATCTTACAGGCTTACACAAGCCTCATTACAGTTTGATGGCAATGGTGCTTTGGGAAATTTCAGTGCATCCAATAGCATTTTGGGAATTATGCACATTTGGACTTGTAGAATGGGAGAGCAACTCTAACGGAAGATTTTAAATAAATTCTAAAATTCAATAAAAAACTTGTAACAGTATTTATCAGGCAGTGTTGAATCGCTAACCTTTCCTATATAAGTTGCCCAAACCAGGCTTTTGCATTGGAAACCTACTTTGACAGGTTTTGTGAGGTCTCTTTGCCACTGATTATTAGCTTGACTTTGCTGGTATAGCTGCAAACTTTTACAGGCCATATACTGTTATTTTTTACCATTCAGTTTGAGTGCCTCACAAGCAGCTGTAATGCTTTGCTGGGATGTTAAACCCCTGGTTGATTGCTTTCAAATCTCTTCTTGCAAGGGAAATAACAATGGCTGGCTGTCCTTGTCTGGGGGGTCTATGGCTTATTGGCTTAAACATTTTCTGCCATTGAGCTGCCCATGCATAAAGCTTTTACTTTGTAAACCATAGTCAATATTCCTTTGTTCATCTGGCTTCCCATTCATATCTACCTTTTTGCAAGAGGCCTTACAAAACATCACTTTGGAGATACCACTGACTGTCAGTAAAAGAGCTGCAAAAACTACTGGTTTGATTTATTCAATGCATGGACCTTCCTTTGATGTGATCAGCAAAATGTTTTTTGATAAGCAGCATTTGTTGTTTCCAAGCAATTCTTCATTCCCATTTCTCTGTATTTGTTCCAGGAGCGTCTCACATCTGCGGCAGTCTTTAATCAATTCTTTCCCTGCAGAGGGTAAAACCCTTGTTCTAATGTTTCGGGCAAGAGCACAGATCCCATAAGAAATCAAAGAGCCATCAGCCAAAGTGGCATCTATAATACAAGAGATTCAAAGCAATAATGCATAAGAAAAATTCCCCTTTCATTGTATTAATGGCTGCTGCATCATGATGACTTGATATCGGTTAGTTTCTGAGGTGAACATTTTTTCTGATTTCTGTAGAGACTTGTCTTATACATCCGTCTGCTTTAGTTAGCAGTTGTTATTTATTAAAGGTTGTTCAAGCTTCTGTGTATCAAATAGTTTTGCATTGCTGTAGTGGATAGGACTCTGGCTTGAGGTGTATTATATCCTGCATATTTTCTTTGTTCATTTTGTCTCCTGGTATGAGTTACATCCATGTTGGGGCTGTCAGTTTCAAGATTTTTGATTATTCCATAAAAAAATCAAATCGCTAAATTTTCTTTCTGGTCATATCTTGTTCGATCAAGTTTCATGCAAGACAGCAAGGATTTGTTATTTATTGTGGTACTGATTATTTAATTTTATGATACTTATATTTGTAGCATATACGACACATTCTTCTGGTCTTATGCACACTTCTGTTCATTGCAGTTGTGTGATTATTCAGGCCATAAGCATTAAAAATTTCAGTGATTGTAGCTTTCCACGGTGCATTATTTTTGTAAGAGTTTCTGGACTTTTAATATTTTAGTACCGATTCTGTGTTTTAAAACATTTACTGTCTCAGGGTTTGAGCAATGCCTGGATTCTCAAGTCTGACTCGTAGAGCAAAAAACATAATTGTGGCAGGAGGCTTGACTGGCTTCGTTGCAGGTGTCTATATTTACACAATGCGGGCTGTTGGAGGCACTGATGAATTGCAGGTTGCTATTGACACTTTTGAAAAGCAGGAGAAGCAGAAAGAGTCTTTGCCTACAGTTGTAGAATCAACTCGAACCTAAAAAAGCATTTCCAAACATTTAATGTGATGTCAATGTTTAAGATTGCTTGTCAAGTCAGATTATTATTGCTATGGATAACCAAAATATAATAAAAACGAAATAGTATACATTTTTAAAATACAAATTACTTGCTGATATATTTTGGATGAAGCATTCATTTCTTCCTTTAAATGATGCTTATTATGGAAAAGGCTGTCTCGAAATGTTCCAACAATCAAGGAAAGCATATTTTGCTCCTTCCAAACTTGTTTCTTCTGGATGTTATGGCTCTACCCCTCGCAAATATCTATTGCTTTTTAATTGCATGCTTGCAATCTTATCATTGACATTCTTCTGTGTACACAATTCGGATCTTGTATGCATGCGTAATAGCTCCCCATGAAGTGCTTAATGATGCTGGAAGATGATTATATTGTAGAATTTGGGTTTAGGCAATACTCTTGGAAACATTATAGAAGGCACAATAGTAGGAAGTGCTGGTTTTGAGTGATGAGTCTTTTGAAACCTGTGAGCTTGAATTCCAGTCTGACAACACAAATATTTTTATGCTCTCCACTATCATAGATTGTAGTTCTCACGGATAATAGGTGTTTTCATAAATTTGAAATAGTGGATCTTTTCACAAATTTTGGAAAAAGCATTTATTTATGACAAATTTTCTATCGTCAACTTCATAGCTTTTATTTTCAGCTGTGCAGTGACAGCTTCTCATGATCGGAGGCTATTGGTGTTTGTATGTAAAATATGTACACTAAAATGCCACGAACGAACTAACATTCAATTTAATTTTCTTATGAAAAAAATGTCACCAGGTTCAAAGTATATGAAGAAAACGTGCATAAATGTAGTGGGAAAGTGGGTTATATGAGTGGTTAACTAATTAGGTTTTATCCTTTTCTTTTTGTGGTTATATTTTGATTTTTTGTACTTTTTGTGGTCATATTTCGTTTTTGCGTGGGATCTTGGCTGAGGTTGTGATCCTGCCCTAAACATATCATGGGATAAGTTTTGGCCGTATTCGTAAGATTCGTAAGCATAATTTATGGTCAAATGCAACTTATAATTGTTACACCATAATCTTGCCATATGTGCATTGGAATTATTTGTCACACCCTTATTGCAGTGGTGAGATTTGAACTCGGATCTTCATGTTATAAATTGGTCATTATCACCATTACACACCTCTTTAATTTCTTAAATAACCTTTAAAATAGGGAGAAATGGACAAAGGTAGCATAGACCCTGTTGCGGGAACGAAATACGGGCTTAGACATCGGGACAGTGAGAAAACATACATATTAAATAACCAAGTTTAGTATTTCGGTCCTTAAATTTTAGAAGTAAGGTGAAGAAAATTTGTGAATATAGAAAGAAAGCACATAATATATTATAAGGTTTTTAAATTTTTTTATGAGATATTTTTTGTTGTAGTTTTATATGAAATATGGCTGTAGCTTTAATATTTTTATACAATATTTTGAAGATTATATAGATACTATTTTAAAATTGTAGGGACAAAGTGGAGTAGAGATTTTTTTAATGATTTTGCAGTGACCAAACTTTAAGGTGGATTATTTTAGCCTTTGAAAGGTTTAACCTTTCGTAATTGTTTAATTTACAACATGTAAATTATTATGGTAAAAATGAAAGGAGCACTTACATATATTCTCTTTCTTATATTAAAAAGGTAGATATTTTTCTTAATATTTAAAAAAAATCTAGACAAGATTTCAAAATTTACATATAATTTTTTTCCTACATTAAAAAGGGTAAACATTTTTTTCAATATTTAAAAAAAAATTGAGACAAGATTTTTAAATTTATAATATAAATATATAAAATCAAAAAATAATATATTAAAATGTAATCATATAATATAATGTTATTTTAAAGTGACTTGAGTAGTTTGAGGTTTTGGGTTTAATATAGAAGAACAAACCTTAAAACTTTGTTTAGAAATTTTTATTAAGGTTTGAGTTAACATTTTACTTCTAGAACCCCATTAATGGGTCAAAGGTTTGCTCTCTTACATGGTGTAGTGAAGAGCACTCATTTTTTAGCTCAATTTTGATAGAGCAACCAAAGGAAACCTTGGGGTGTCTAGTGTTCGCTGTATAATTAGAGATTGTTTTGGTTCTTTGATTCACGCTGCTTCTCAAAAGTTGGTGGATGGGACAAATATTGAAGTGGAAGCACAAGTTTGGTTTTAGGCCCGAAGTTGGTTGTGCAATGTGATATTGATAGAGTAATTGTGGATGGTGATTATATATTTTTGATTCTTGCTCTTAGGAATCATAAATAAAAAATTCGGAGAGTTGAAAACATCTTAGGAAGATTTTGGTAGATTTTAGTCTCTTTGGAGTCTTGGGAAGCCACTCACTGTTTTTGAGATGCCAAAAGGGAGGTAGATTTCTTGGTCAATCAAGGTCGTGCTCAGTTGGAAGACTGGGTAATAAATAACAAATTGGATAAGTAGCCGGGTTTGGAAGGTGTTGGTAGGGGTGGGTTGTGATGGGGTACCCCTCATCACCCACCCCTTAATTACCTTTTAAAAAAATTCTTTTCTTCCCTTCTTGCTTTGCCCATCTTCTCATTAGGCCTTGAGTTGGTTGCCCTCTTTGGAACCTTGAAAATTGACTCACTGTTTTTAAGAAGCCAATAGGAAGGCATATTTCTTAGCCAAACAAAGAAAGGCTTTATAATAAATTAAAAAATGGACAAGTTGTTGGGTTTAGAAGATGTTGGGAGGGGTGGGTTGTTGTGGGGTGGCCTCCATCACCTCACCTATAGTCCTTTTAATTTCTATTCTTTTCTTCCCTTCTTGCTTTGTCCTTCTTTTTGGTTGCAATCGTGAATTGCCGAGGTGTCATGACGGTATGTTGAGGTGGCTTGGGCTTTCTTCTTTTGAAGCAGTATTTTCGGGCTTGTTCATTCATTGTTTGATCGGATGTCGTATCTCCTTTCCTTGAGGTTAGTTATAATTATTATTGCTTTTGTTTCTTGATCAATTATTGTGATTTTCTTCTCTTTGTCCTCTCTATCTTGGTAATTTGGGTTTCCGGAGAATGAGATTGGTTGATGAACTTGTTGCAATGGAGCTCCTCTTCTTTTTGTTTGCTGAAAAGTGAGAGATGGCATTTAGGAGTTCAATTTTGGAAGGAAGGTTGAGAAAGGTTTTTTGGAAACCTATGGGTATGGTGCACAGAGAAATTTGGGACGTTTCAAGTGTTGACTATCTACAGATGGAGATAAGAAGCAGGGTGAATTCAAAAATTGCATCAATGTTCATTAGTAAACTCTTGAAGGTAAATACATGACAAGGATTCAACTAGGGTGATTGTGGAGAAACTTGTCTAATTTGTTTAAAGAGGTGGTCTGGGATTGGTGTTCGAGGTGGTGAATATGGAAAAACCACACCTTTTCCCTCTCACCAGTGTTGAGAACCATGCTTCGGTGTCGCTAAGAACTTTGAAGGCGCTGGAGAATGGATTCTTCAAGGTGTTAGTGATTATGGAGAAAATGCATAATTTGCTTCAGGGCAAATGACAATGGTCTCCCGGGGTTGGATTGGGATGCTTTGAAAGCTTCCCTTGCCTCTTTCAGTCCAATGCTTGAAAGGAACATGGCGGACAAGGTTGTTAAAGCATCAATTTTTCTTGCAAGATTGGGGGGTTGTGGGAATGTAAAGGATTTGAATGTTGAATTGAGCAGTATTCAAAAAGAAGCCTAGTTGCTCTAAAGGGGGAGGAAGAGAATCCATGAGAGGTGGTGGTGGTTTGGGAAATGATAACAAGCCTTAGAGAAGTAGAGGATGGGTTGGTAGTGGTGGTATCTCGACCAAAATTGAGAGGTGGACAAGATGGCCTTGGTGACAGTGTTGGCTAAGGTTGACGTGGTAGCGGCGGTGAGGAGGACATTGTCAACAGACGATGGCATGGACAACAATGTGGACACCCTTTCCTTGTGAATGAGCTAGAGGTTCTTTGGCTATCTGTTGTGCTTTTAGTTATATGGCTTGCTAGGGCTTGTGTTACAAATAGTATAAAATATTTTATACTTCTGTATTAGCATAGGTTTTGGATACTTTCGTAGTCCTTGGAGGTATGTCTCCCCGTTTTAGTCGAGAGTCAAGACAATTAATGCTTTGTAAATGATATGTTGAAAATCAAAGGCACAAACCTTTTGTTATGGCATACCCATTATTTTTCAATTATTATTATTATTTTTTTTTTAAATTTTCAATTTTGGATATATTTTTATATTTTAATGCGAAGATGACTACCCTTAACCTTCAATATTAAATAAAAAACAAAAAACCAAAAAAAAAACATTTAACTTTTATTTTTATTTAAAAACTTAAAACATTTTAATTAAAAAAAATATATTCTATTTATACTCTATTTTTTAAAACTTAAAATATTTCATTAAATATTAAGATATTTTAATTGTAATAATTATAGAAAATTTTATTTTTTTCATATTTAAAATATTTTAATTGTAAGAATTATATAAACTTAAATTATTTAAATTATTAAGTTATGAAAATTAATTAATCATTTAAAAATAATATATTTTAATATTATAAAATAATATTTAATTAATTTGTAAAAAATATTTTTATAATTTAAAATATGAATTATTATAAATAATATTTAATATTAAAATAACAATTTATTAAAAAATTAACATTTAAAAACACAGAGCATTTTTTTCACAACCACAAAGACTACTAAATCTAAAATCCAAGAAATCCCTTATTTGGAAGTTAAATACTATTCATATTTTGAAAAACCTAAAAATAACCACAAAGACTGCTCCGTATTTTCTTTTATTTTACTAACTTTGAAAAGCTCACATTATAATTACAGACTGTTTGGTAAGACTAGTTTTGAAAAGCTCCATATTTTATTAGTTTTGGAGTATGCGAGTGCTGAGTTCAATCCAAGTGTCTTTAAGTGGGACATGAATATATAGATTATTGAATATTATATATTGGCTCTCCTCACCTGTTTAAAACAAATGGGGAAATATGTTGCAATACTGAAATCAATCTACAAATTAGAAAGTTACCAATTTCAAATTGTTTGTATATGTGTATATATATATATAATCAATTTGTGGAGAATGATTTGCAAATAAGCTAAAACATATCATTTCAAAATGAAATAAAATATATATATATATATATTAAATTTTTTAAATATATAAAATGATTTTATTAAATTTATTTTCATTAAAAAAAAAGTTGAAAGGAGTTTTAAATTATAATTTTATGCAATTTCTATTTATGTAAGAAAAAAAATCAACACATTAATTTAGTGTTTGGTGTCAAATGTAAGGAGTTATTAAACATCCTAATTATCATTATTACTTTCTCTATCTTCTACTTCCTCATCATTAGGAAGGGAATTTTATTCCAAATAGTCATCATTTAAATTATAATTGAGAGTGTATGTGTTGTTACTCAAATCTGCACCATAAGATTTTAGTGAAAGATGAATAGTGTAGGGCATTGCAATAGTAATTCCTCTCACAAATTAGGGCTAAATTCAAGTTAACATTACAAAGGGTGCTTTACCTTCCATAGCTCCGTGTTTGCAAGACCAAGGGAGTTTCCCTATGGGGTTATTTAATTCATTGTCAATGAAAAATTCATAAACATATCAGATTTGGACAAGTGAACCCAACCCATTATGTCTATATGCTCAATTAAGTGTCACTAATACATAAACACGTGCTCAAAATCAGTAAATCCTATATTAAAACTCAATAATAGATGATTGAGGGTGGCCTTGCAAATATGAACTTTCAGTGCCCAACCTATGATAAACCAATGAATTACTCAAGGGAATAGAAGCGATTTTAGGTCTGCAAAACTCTATGAGGCTCACAAGAAACTACTAACGACTTGTGCAAATTATCACCATATTCCCCACAAATACACGTTTCAAACGATGATGGATGCAAAAGCTGTAAATAAACACAACAAATAATGTGCATCTACGCCGATACAATCAACAAACTCACACAATGAGACAACAAGGAGTTGGAATTTCAACAATTATAGTTATACCGCTATCTCAAAATTACCCATATCTAAATATCTAATACACTCTTTAACAATTACTTACAACAACTAATTTGACTTTGCTCAAGTAATTCATGCTCTCAATTATTTGCACAAATTAATTAAACAATGCACAAAATCTTTTGATGTAAACTTGATGACAAAATGCAGTTTAAATGAATAGACAAAACCCACTTATGATTTATCTAAGATAGACTAGGTTCAAGAACAATAGAGCGTTGATATATGATGTACTATGAAAATCCAAACTCTCACAAAATAGAAAGGAAAATAATTTAAAAGATTTTGATCTAGTCACCTAATCGAATGCCTTGCTATCCGTTGGGCACATAATCATATATCCACATAGTTTATGAAGCATCAAGCAAAGACTAATCTACAATACTTCCTACACGAATGACAATAGACTATACAACTGATATGCATGCACAATATTTGTTCTCACATAGAGCTTATATTATTTATCTAAGAATTGATCCAATGACAATGAGGATTGACAGATACAATGACATAATTTTAACAAGAGACACTACACATAACCACCCAATATTAGATCACAAGATATAATGAGGGGATCCTTTCATTTAGTCTACATACAATTCCACATGTTAGATTGCAATGAAAGCCTTTTCCTACTCTTGTGAGACTTCAGACTTCTGTGAGCTCTACTATGCATTGACAGTTATCTTCATGACACTAACAAAATTCAAACTACTCAACATTGATTGATCTTCACAGACACATGACAAATAACATAACGAAATTCTTGAAATAAAATCATTTACAGATTGACTAAAAGATCAAGATGAAACTATTGTCATTTTGAGTTGTACCATTTGATGAGGTGTTTCAAGTCTCCTCACTCAATTGACACAATGAAAACTCTCTAAGAACTTGAGTGGCGTATAGCTCAAGATAATATCTAGAAAGGGCTTGCTCCCTTGATGCTACACCTATATTATCATTACACCTACGCAAATTGTAATGAAAAGGGAGAGGAAAAGTTTAAAATAAACAAAAAAAGGGGTAATGCACCAAATTGTAGGTCTCCTCCTATGTTCTATGAGTTGATAACAAAGCTAAACAAGGTTTAATCTAATCACACAACTTTAAACAACTCTCTAGCATAAGTATTTCAATATAAAGGTTATAGATGATACATCAACTAAGAGGGGCAATCAAGAGGCCTAAGGTGAAACACTAATGAAAGTTTCCCACACTTAACATTTTGCATAACCACTTAATACACACCATATGACCTGCAAAGAGATAAATTACTCACAAATAGGTAAGAATGAAGAGGACAAATGCAAGGAGATTAAAAATTAACACTATCATTCATCAACAATTCACCATGAATACACTAGATATATGCCAAGAGAAGGTAATGAAATAGTCCTATTATTCATCCATCAACATGTGTTGGATTCTATTGATGATGTCTTCATGAGAGGTGGTGTAGAAGTGACTCTTCAACTCCTATTGTTCATCTCTCTTCACTTGAAACTATCTTTTCTTGGTTGGAGGAGTTACAAGTTGTTATCTTGATACATGGCCTACTTAAACTTCTTGGAATCATACTGTAATTTTATGTCAAAATTGCTTGGCCTAAAAGGAAGTGATGAAGGCAAGCCTATTTCTCATACAAAGTCTAGTCTTATGCTTGAAGATTATCACAACAGTCTTATCAACTCCATGTATATCTTGTAGAAGATCGTATAATGTCTATCCAATCTTATAGATAACCTCCAATTAATTTTTCACAACTTGCTTGACATGGGTTTGGAGAGGGATATAAGTATTCATGCAATAGGAGTTCCATGTATGCTTAAGACTTATATTGAGATCTTGTCTAGGTTTCATGATTTAAACATTGAAGTTATATGTGTTTTATACATTATTAGGAGTCCTAAATAGCATGCCCAATCTTGAGACAAGATTGAACAATTTATAGAGGCTTTTGTGTTGAATTGAAGGCTCTCAACCACATGAAACTAGTGGACTGCCTATGAACAAGTTATTTTCTTCTGCCTGTAGCCATTGAAATTGATTTCTTCATGACCTATAGAAGGTTTCAAATATGTAATTAGGTGCTTATAAGGGTTCCATGAAGTTCTTGATGCCATTGGTGACCTTGAGAAGGTCTACAACCTTACTTTTCTATTTAACCAAGAAGGCAATCTTCATCATGACTTTGTTCTTTGCTTGTAAACCTATCACATCACCATGAAAGTATATTTAAATGATTATGGAAGATCATGGGACCTCTACTTATTCCTATAAGGTCTCTCAAAATTATTAAGGAGCTCAAACACACTCCAACATGCAAACAATACAAAATATACAGTTTTAGGCCTCTATTATGTGTCTTTCTCTTCACACGTGCTAACTTATTGCTCCAATAGGTGCCTACAATATGTGTGTATTCTATTCAAAAGTTTTCAAGACATTTCAAATGTAGATTTCATTAGAGGTCATTCATGGTCATCAACCTCTTCTTAGGGCCACAAAGGCATTTTTTAGGTCCTCAACTTCTTAATGATTGTTCATAGAGTATAATCCCCCAATGAACTAAAAAATGCCAAAAAGTTGGAGTATATAAACCTTATAATCATACACTAATGAAATTATTCCCTATGCATCTACTCAATCAACTTCCCACATGAGAAAGTTTGTCTTCTCAAGCCTGCAAACCTATATGTGTGTATTCTAGAGGACTATTTAAACAAAAAATGGCTTCTAACACTTGATTTTGACTTGGAGACACTTTATATATGTTTGATACATGCCTCATGACTTTCATATATGATTTTACAAATCATTTTTCTCCCTAAACTCCCTAGAACTTGTATTATTCCATGTAAAGGGTTTACAAGCAGTTTAGCAATCTTGACCCTAATGGTCCCTTTTTGATGATTTCATCCCATAACAAAAGGTATAATTACTATTGACACATTATTAAAGGTCCATAATATTAATTAATAACCTATTGGCAACATATTCAATTCAAAACATGCATTTTCTCTTCATACCCCTATGTGCAATCCTATAACATTGATCTTCACTTCATCTTGTTTGCTTGCAATCTATCCTGGAGGAGGTTAGTGTAGGGTTTACCAAAATTTTAAATTATTTATTGAGGCATCATATATCACCTACAATGATAAGAATCTAATTATTTTATTGGTTTCTTAACAATTGGATCTCAAAGGCAAAGTCATTCTCTTAGGTCTCTATAGGCCTATATGCTTCTTTGAAGTGATCTTGGCTTTCATCTTATGATTTATCTTCATGATAAGGTATATAAGTAATCTATAAACCTCCTTAATTGTTTACAAGACCTAACATGAATCTTCAAACCTCAAAATCAACTCAAATTTTCTCCCTTTTCTCACATCTATACTTGCAGCCTGTGTGTTCTTTTTTAGGCCTATCACCTCGCCAAAACTTGAGAATTGATCTTCTTTGAATGGTTTCTCTTTCTATCAAGGAATATAAACACTTGAAAATTTCCCTTAGAGTCCCTCACACCATATATTATCTTATTTATCTTCATATTTAACATCAAAATACATATTAATCATATTCTTGTACTCAGGCTTGTAGGTGTCTATCTAGGCCTAAATTTATTGCAAATCTATCATACAATTGGACTCCCCTAAATTTATGTCCTTGAATGACATTTGATGGAAAAATGGAGATTGTGTAACTTGATTAAAGACCTTCACAAATGGTAAAAACACATAAATGTTTGCCAAAATCCTTTCTTTTCTACCTGTAGACTTACACAGTCCACCTATGTATGCATGAATGCATTGTTTTCTTAAGTTTCTTGCTCTTTGAGACTTATTCAATCATTTATGACACTATTTAAAAGGTATTAACATGCATTAGGGTCTCTTTTTCATGATTTTAATGGGAAAAAATAGCTTGAAGCCTCAAACATTTTGCCACTGCACAAGATATTAGTAAGATGGTCAAGGAGGATTGGATGTGATACTTATGCTATGGAAGCCTTGTATGGGATTTAGGATTGTGTAGAGACCTTGTAGGAATTATTATTCAATTGGGAAAATAATCCATTCACTTTGTCATGCTATTTTATCACTTCAAGGCTATATCAAATAGTAAGAAACCCTCCATCCTTAGGCTTCTTGACACCTTCATGTTAGTGCGAAGGTTGAAACTTGGTAGAACTTGGAGTGTTTCTTAGTGACCTTATAGAGTGTTAGGGAGGTGTGAATTTTGTGTGATAACTTACCAATAAACTCCCAAATTTATTGATCCCTCCATAAACATTGAACCCTTTGTGCTCAAGTCTGCAACCTGTCTAATATAAATATTTTTTGCCCATTCAATGCCTGCACGTGCCAAATGGATGTTGAGAGATGGTGTGATAGGACTGGTAAGACCTTATAAGAAATCACATAACCCTTATCTTGAAACAAAGAGCTCATAAGTGCCTACAAATTGAGAAAACCAAGCTTATAGGGTTTTGAATGGGTTTAAGGTAGCTAGTCTTCTTAGGGATGATTCATACAACACAAGACCTCAATCTTTGAACTCTTGCTATGGGTTTCAAGGGCATAGGAATAATATCCTTCCCATAAGAGCATTTTACCTATCACTCTCTCTCCTTCATGAACCGTTCATCACAATTTGCCATTCCTCACTTTTCCAGTGACCTACAAACTCGATGGAGAAGTGGAAAAGGTTTTTGGTCCTGCAAACACTACATAATCATGATGTAGGCCTGATAAGGCTAAAATAAGTTATGGTGGGACTCCATTCACCTTGGACCAAAGTGATCACCTAAAAAATGATGTTATTTTGCCTTGATAGTCTATATAAGACTCTTTTAACTGCCACTTTCACATTGGAATTGACTCAAAAGATGTGGACAAGTGTATGCAAATGTACTAACCACCTGTTGACCTTAGGTTGACTCTAGCACACTTGAATCACATTGGGATTAGACATAAGAATGACCTCCAATAAGGATTTTAATTAGGTATGCCTTAGACAAGTATAAAACACATATAAACACTTTACCTTATCTTTTACAAATACCTTATTTTCTCCAAAATTACCTTAAATAATGCTAAACTACATCGCAAAAGACCTCTTTAAAGATCATGTCATGAAATTGGTTGGACAAGACACACACATGGACTTTATCAACCTAATAAGACCTTGTTTAGACTTTGAGATGACACACAACACCAAACCATGACACCAACATGATTCTCAACAAGACCAATTCAAGGTTAGATGACTCAGTTACTTGGTTTTAAACAATACTTGGTCATGGGTGACTAATTATCTAACATAAACATTAATTCATCAATTTATAAATTTGCATTAGAATAAAAATCTTGAAAGAGAAATAAATAATCTTTAGAATCATATTTAGATTAGAATAAATAGGAGAAAACATGTGGTAGCTAAAGCACGAATCTTAGACACAACTAATTGGATTACATATTTATAATAAGAAGGATTACTCAAGCAATTAAGGGGAGAATCTTGTGACAAGTGGAACTTGATTACAACTCTTTGATAAACTATCTATTCTTAGTGTATCTTGAACATGAAGAAGATCACTCAATTTTAGAGTAGAAGGATCAACAGTGATAGGTAAAGGATCAAATGAAAATTTTCAAATAGATCACAAAACTAAAGATTTTTTTTGGCATGTATGCATCCAATATATCATCGCAATTGGATATCACATCACTCAAGGGATTTAAAATCTTCACCATGTGCATTTGAGTGACAATTAGTAGTAGTAAGAGAGTGGAGAAGAATCCAATCATTCTTTACAAGCATATAAGCATGAAGTCATCAACAAATGAGCATCTCTAATGCAAAATATGTGTAGTAATGTGTCAACATCATCTTTCAAGAGGCCCAAGAGAACTGCGAAGGCCAAATTATTTTTAGTAGTTTGATTTCCTTGCGTATTAATATATTATTTCTTGAAAAACACATACACAACAAAGTTTTAGTCATGAATAAGGTTTTAGTTATTTAATACCATTTCCCAAATTTAGTACCATTGCAAAGCTCTCGGAGCCAACTTTCTACCATATCTAATGATTTAGAAAACATATCTATAGTTTTCAAGATAGGTTGCCTTCTCCTTGGCTATGATGAATGCCAAATCATTCCTTCTTTATCGATATCTCCTTCATGCCTACGGGTATGTGCTTCTATATTCCTTGAGGTTATGATTGATAAGGTGGTAAGTAACATCTTATCTTCACCCTTGTGGGCTTAGGATTCTCCAAAACACTTGTTCATGTGCACTAGAGAGAATATTGCAAGCCATTGTATTCCTTCTCTTTGCCTTATTGAATATACCCTTCTAGTCAATTACCGTTGAATAGTGTAATCCCAATGACGTATTATATATCATAATATATATCCTTACTATAAGTTCCCAAGCACCAAAAAAAATCTTTAGTATTTAGTAATGGGATTGGAAATATGGTGAAAATGCTCTTGATAGAGGAAAATGTGAATGATGAAAGTTGGTGATTGCGGTGTATTACTTATCCAAAACTAGATAATACAAGGGAATTATACACATGGAAAGCAACATGCTAACATTATGCACTCAATTTCCCAAGGTTGGGTTGAGATAACTGAAATGAAATGATATGGCAATGCATCTATTGATCTTGGTGAATGAGTTTATTAGGTTAAAGCTTGTTGAGGAAAATGAGCTTGTTGAATTGGATAAGCTACCCTATTAGTATTATGAACTATGTGTCTCAATGGGTGTATTCTTATATACCGGTAATCTTATACTCATTTGAAGTGTTTATTTAATGAAATAAATTCTATAGTCATAAGGGCTATAAAATGACCAAATTTTTAAAGGACTACGTAACACAACTCTTGATCGATGTTATTTTTTTGAATGGAAAGAAGTTGGTTGAATCTCACTTGGAATTTGCTCAGCTCGATCGAGTTGTTCTTGTCTAGGTAATGTCATCCAAAAAATAGGATAAATTGGATGAAGTTAGACCCAAAGATAAAAGTTGAATAATATGCATTGGTTTGATAATTAGCGAGCTAATAAATGGATTTTTATAAAAAGTTATGTTT